>JAOTOM010003631.1:0-82500 GCA_034440615.1 Ashinkailepas kermadecensis
TAACGTATACTTTGGGATCTCCTGATCAGGTATATCTGACGGAATTTTGTATTGAATCCTAGTTTACGTAGTTAGGCTAGGTTTACGGAAGTCAGGTTGGGGCCTCTCCAAAGCCCCTCCCCCGGTCCGGTGACGGTGGTGTTGCCAGCCCGCCCGACGAGGGAAGACAATGCGGGACTACAAAAGTTGTCTCAAAACGAACTCACCAGGATTATTATGCGCGACACTTTTGTGGCAGATTGTTTTTGTTCCGCATACCGACTTTTGCGTGTCGATGCATTTATATATATACATATATATATAATATATATATATACATATATATGTATATATATATATATATATATATATATATATATATTATTTACACATATATATATATATATATATATATATATATATATATATATATATATATATATATATATATATATATATACGACCAGTGGTGCAGCCATTATGGTGTCCAACGGGCAGTAGCGGATCCAGAAGGGCCATGGGTCATGGCCCTCCTCCTTGGGCCCCGAAGTGGCTCAAATCGGATGTTGAAAACGTTTCAAAATAGGCTGTGACAAAGCGCACTTTAACTTGGGCACTCCAGGGGGATCCGAGCGAACGATGAGGACCCTGGGTCGACGTAAAGACCTCTGGGCCGACGAAAGGGGACCGGGCTGATGGAGAGGGTCCCGGGCAGAAACGGCTCTCCAGCCGACGAAGAGTGCCAAACGTTGGGAGCCCCGGGTTGTGGAAATATAGAGTGCTAGGCCTACGGAGGGAGCCCTGAGCCGTTGTAAGGATCCGGCTGATGTCAAGGGCCCCTGGGTCGACGGAGTATGCTCCAGCCATACAATGGGCCCTGGCCTGATGGAGGGGTCTAATCTGTTTTTTTTTGTTTTTTTAAAAAAAAAAAAATCTTGTGGAGCGCAAATGGAGGAGGGAAAACGGGCCGCCACGGCGGATAAAGTCGCCTGCAAAGATGGTCAGTGCCGTGCCACCAAATGTGTACGGCACGGCCTGTAGGAGGAGACCCTGGGCCGTTCAAGAGGGTCCCTAAGCTGACGTAGAGGACACTCGTAGTTTTCGGTTTCAACATTTCATCAGTTCATCAGTTCGAGCGACAGTTTGAACAGTTAACCACATCTTTCCAGATACCTGACCTTAATCTGATCGGTTACTTTGACCTATGCACGTGTCAATGCGTCATGCACGTAGCATATGCAATCAATATTGAAGTACGAAATGGATCTTTCACGACCAGCGTTTGAATATGTCGACGAAGAATGTACTCCGACATTGACCCATTTGACCTAATCTAGAAGGTCATCTAAAAGAGGTAAAGAGAAAATGTCTTCAGCTACTTTGAACGTTTCGGATTCAAAGTGCATTATGTCGTTGATCAAATTTTTGCGTTTAGATTAGAACAATAATATTACTGAGCAATTTTATTCCCGTCTGCCCGGGCAATGCGAGGGGTGAAAGGTTCCACGATCCCGCGAATGTTCCGGGGCAGATGGTTTCCTTTCTATTCAACGCAGTCAATTTATTACAGATACGTGGGGTACATGATCATTTTCCCCTCGCCATGAGTTCGTGCTATGATAAATAATGCAGTGTAGGTCCAGTAAACTGTTTCTTACTTTTTCAGGGACCAGGGCCTCCTTGCCCGCACAATGCGGTGCACTTGCGGGGCGCAGATGGAGGAGGGTCGGAGGGCCGCCATGACGGACCAAGTCGCCTGCGGGGCGCAGATGGAGGAGGGTCGGAGGGCCGCCATGACGGACCAAGTCACTTGCGGGGCGCAGATGGAGGAGGGTCGGAGGGCCGCCATGACGGACCGTCACTTGCGGGGCGAGATGGAGGAGGGTCGGAGGGCCGCCATGACGGACCAAGTCACTTGCGGGGCGCAGATGGAGGAGGGTCGGAGGGCCGCCATGACGGACCAAGTCACTTGCGGGGCGCAGATGGAGGAGGGTCGGAGGGCCGCCATGACGGACCAAGTCACTTGCGGGGCGCAGACGGAGGAGGGTCGGAGGGCCGCCATGACGGACCAAGTCACTTGCGGGGCGCAGATGGAGGAGGGTCGGAGGGCCGCCATGACGGACCAAGTCACTTGCGGGGCGCAGATGGAGGGAGGGTCGGAGGGCCGCCATGACGGACCCAAGTCACTTGCGGGGCGCAGATCGTGGAGGGTCGGAGGGCCGCCATGACGGACCAAGTCACTTGCGGGGCGCAGATGGAGGAGGGTCGGAGGGCCGCCATGACGGACCAAGTCACTTGCGGGGCGCAGATGGAGGAGGGTCGGAGGGCCGCCATGACGGACCAAGTCACTTGCGGGGCGCAGATGGAGGAGGGTCGGAGGGCCGCCATGACGGACCAAGTCGCTTGCGGGGCGCAGATGGAGGAGGGTCGGAGGGCCGCCATGACGGACCAAGTCGCTTGCGGGGCGCAGATGGAGGAGGGTCGGAGGGCCGCCATGACGGACCAAGTCGCTTGGCGGGGCGGAGGGTCGGAGGGCCGCCATGACGGACCAGTCGCTTGCAGGGCGCAGATGGAGGAGGTCGGAGGGCCGCCATGACGGACCAAGTCGCTTGCGGGGCGCAGATGGAGGAGGTCGGAGGGCCGCCATGACGGACCAAGTCGCTTGCGGGGCGCAGATGGAGGAGGGTCGGAGGGCCGCCATGACGGACCAAGTCGCTTGCGGGGCGCAGATGGAGGAGGGTCGGAGGGCCGCCATGACGGACCAAGTCGCCTGGCGTTGCAAGGATGGCCAGTGCCGAGCCACCAAAATTATACGGCACGGCTCTTTCTTCGCGAGCTCACACCTCGAGCTCCGTCAGCTCATACTCCTTACCTACTTCTACTCCCAGAAAACGCCTAGCCACCAAATCGCCAAGGAGGCAGAGGTGTCACCCAAAACCATCGTTGACTGGGCAAACTTCCTGAGAGAAGTGAGTAGACCTTCTTTGAATGCATGCCGAATTTGTGCGTGCAGCACTTACTATTATTTTATATGACGTCACGTAGCGCATGTGTGTGACACCTGTGTTGCTACCCGGTACCATCCGAGAGAATGGGAGGTCACTACTGTCACGATTTGATATCTTGCCAATGCACTGATCATTGAAATTACAGAAAAGGTTAATATACCTTACGCTGATGCCCCCCCCCCCCCCCCCCAACAAAAAAATCAGGCCGTTGAGCTAGGTATATTTCAGCTTCTACCCAAGAGAGAGAGAGAGAGAGAGAGAGAGAGAGAGAGAGAGAGAGAGATATATATATATATATATATATATATATATATATATATAGTTATATATATATATATAGATATATAGATAGATATGTATAGATATATAGATATATATTTATGTATATAGATAGATAGATAGATAGAGAGAGAGAGAGAGAGAGAGAGAGAGAGAGAGAGAAAGAGAGAGAGAGAGACGTAGACGTAGACGTAGACGTAGACGTAGACGTAGACGTAGACGTAGACGTAGACGTAGACGTAGACGTAGACGTAGACGTAGACGTAGACGTAGACGTAGAGGTAGACGTAGACGTAGACGTAGACGGAGACGTAGACGGAGACGAGACGTAATGGAGACGGAGACGGAGACGGAGACGGAGACGAGATAGGTGGGGGGGGGGGGGGGAGATGGAGATGGAGTTATACAACCGAAAAGTATGAACGGCCGCTTGTTGCCAGGTAATGTCGTTCATCTTCCATAACTGATTTGAGCGGAATCTGAAACTAATACAATCAATGATCCGTTTCACCACAGGTGATAACCGACGACCTCCTCGGACATCCTCGGATTCTTGGGGGGGGGGGGTCAACGGACCCGTGCAAATCGACGAAAGTCTCGTCGCCGTTCGAAGCGATCAAGAAACGGAAGAGCGAGGCCCGTGGCCGAAACATGGGTTTTCGGCTTGACGGACGAATCAGGAGAAGCCCACCTCCAGATAGTGCCGGACCGCAACAAGACTACGCTGGTGCCAATCGTCTGCCAGCACGTGCTGCCCGGCAGCTTGGTATGTAAATTGTTTGTTGTGTATCCGTGGAAATGGCCTTAATGTTTTCACTGTAGTCAGCGGCGCACGCAGGGGATGGCCAGGGCAATCTTGGAAGTGTTTGCTGAGTAGAAATGGAAGTGTTCTTGAGAAGAAAGGTGAAGGTGTATAGAAATGTGGTATGGGTTTCCTTCCCTTTGAATTATCTGTAAGTGCTATTCCCTACAGCTTGGGGTTGAAAAGTGGGTGCAGTGATTATTTCCCCTACTTACCAGTACTCTTATTGAGACCGTCCGTGAGGACATCTGGCACATTCCTGTAGACATTTTATAGTTATCTCCACCCCATCACTTTTGCTGGACACAACAGTTATTTTATCAACCACATTACAATGCTCATCAATGCAAAATGGACGGAACAAGCAAAGCGTTGCTGAAGTGCTAGTGACTAGCATATCGCGCAGGGAAGGCAGACATCTGTATGCAGACTCAGGAGACGGAGTGGAGGCGAGGCGATGCAACGCAATTGGGCACGCAGTTGGATGTACACTCTCAATTAGAAGGCATCGACGAGGAAGCCCAATATGATCGTATTTTAAGTGTAGACACATGGAAAACAATGCACATCGTGACGGTAATGCTATGCAGAACCATGACGACATGTCTCCAATGAATAGAAACGGGTTACTACGACACCAAATAGTGTCCATTCCTCCAGACTGGTTGAAGGATAGAAGATCCTCAAACTGCAAAGTTTGTCACTACAATGAGACTTGCATATTGTGATTCCGAATGCGCTCCTTACCGTTCCAGATCTGGTCCGACGGGTGAGCGGCGTATAACAACGGCGCCCTCCAGGCAGCTGGTTATCGGCAGGAGGCCGTCAACCAGCGCCGATAATTCGTTCGGTCGGATGGTAAGCACTAGGATACATTATTCGGGAATTCTAAGTATTCCCACATCTCCTGAACCGGTCGTGCCCGTCAAATTTCCTGCATCGTGTCTTCTATATGAAAACGATCTAAGTCAGTTCGGATGGCGAGATTGTGAGGTACCCATTGAGGCGACCGAAAAACTCATGCACGGGTGGGCAAAGACTTCGTCACCGCGGTAACAAACCTTAGGTGGCTTCCTAGGTTTCGGTAACTGTTCCCCGTTGTGTTCTTCTCGGGTTGTCCGATGGGCTTTGTGGCTTTCTGCGAGAGGTGCTACTACTTGTTGAACTGATGCTGGTAAACTGGAATTTGGTCAGGTTTGTTCTCTGGGAGATGGAGAACTGTTAAATTAAAGACAGATAATAGTACAAACAATGTATTCACCATGTGAATCGCTTAACATTGACATAAAACCGACGCACAGAGTCATGTCCGATGGCTGGAACCATACACACACACACACACACACACACACACACACACACACACACACACACACACACACACACACACACACACACACACACACACACACACACACACACACACACACACACACACACACACACACACACACACACACACACACACACACACACACACGCACACACACACACACACACACACACACACACACACACATATATATATATATATATATATATATATATATATATATATATATATATATATCTCTCTCTCTCTCTCTCTCTCTCTCTCTCTCTCTCTCTCTCTCTCTCTCTCTCTCTCTCTCTCTCTCTCTCTCTCTCTCTCTCTCTCTCTCTCTCTCTCTCTCTCTCTCTCTCTCTCTCTCTCTCTCTCTCTCTCTCTCTCTCTCTCTCTCTCTCTTCTTCATGCATCTCTCTCACTGATTGTACATTCCATGTCAATGTTCACAATGCTACCCGTAGCTCTACATACTGATATTCCTATTCAGGTGTCCACACAAACCGAGCGGAGGACACTTGGTCTCTCCTGAAGTCACGCCTCAAGGTCATGCGAGTGACGAGCCGGGAGATGCTGGCGAGCCACATTGATTAATTCATGTGGCAGCGTCGGCACCGCGGCAACGTAAGTATAATGGTGTTAAATGTGAGCGCAGATGTCAATCAACGTTTAGCGATAGACGAGGAAGAAGAATAGAGTACGCAGATGTAATAGAATACAAAGAATACGCAAAACGCTTATAATCGGTAGGGATAAAACTGGAACGGAATAAGTAACTTTGGGTTGGTGCAAACAGTTATGTTATACATTTTTCCTCATGGATAAAGATTAAAAAAACATACGAACTGCCGGTAATGAAAAAGAAGAAGTATGACTCCCAGTATGGATTATGGCTCCGGCAGTGCTCCCTTTCGTTAATCGGCTGGTAGGGAGATACGTGTGATAATTTTGGAAGGAACTGGGAAATATGTGAGCTGAAATGTTCCAAGTGATCGGGGATGCACAAAATATGCTTTTGAGATGACAAGTATAGAATATGCGTACCAAAGGTGTATTCTTTACTTGTTGTGATGAATTTTCAGTAAAGGCGCATACAAATAGCATTCAAAAATTGACCATCCCGGGGAGAGTGGTATCGGCATTGCGTTCGTAACATGTTTGTTTTCCTCTATGCACATACGGCCTGATCTGTTGACATGACTATGACTGTTGGCAAGAGTTCCGGGCCCTAATCAGCGCCATCGCGGCCAAGTACCCGGTGCGGGTGGCCGCCATGCAATGCACGGCCTGATCTGTTGACATGAATATGAATGTTGGCAGGAGTTCCGGGCCCTGATCAGCGCCATCGCGGCCAAGTACCCGGTGTAAGTGGGCGCCATACCAAAGCCCGACAGCCAGCCCCGTTCAGGAGTTGGGTGGAAACGCCAATACTGCGCCAGTCGTCGTTCATTAATACATTTTGTTGTTGATCAATACCGGACTTTCATTCCAGTTCTGAGGAAACGACACTTCACCACCAAGAACATAACAGGAGGAAAAATATCCGCAATCAACAATCACAGTGGTATTTGCTTATATACATGCATAAATTAGATATATATGATATATATATATATATATATATATATATATAGATATATATAGATAAATATATATATATATATAGATATATATATATATATATATATATATATATAGGTATATATATACATATATATACATATATATATATATATATATATATATATATATATATATATATATATATATATATATATATATATATATATATACCTTCATACATAATCCTGTAACACCTTTTCAGTTCCTTCTTGCCGTCGTGCACTTTTTGGTATCTTTGGAATCTTTTGGTATCCCTATCTATCTACCGCCAGAAAATGATCCCGGGATATATTGGAAGAAATCCTGATGATCTGGAACCACTGCGATTGTTTCATGGTGGTTTCACGCTGTCCTAACGTATACATATGTGACATAGCCTTCCGTTTCACTTTCTGCCGTCATGCACCTTTCGTGATCCCCATATGGGAATACCTTCGGAATATGATCCCTGGATCTATTGGAAGAGGTCCTGATGATTTCGACCCACTGCGATGGTTTCATGGTGGTTTCACGCTGCGGTAATGTATGCATAATGTGATATAACCGTCTCTTTTACTTGCTGCCGTCATGCACTTTTCGTGATCCCCATGTGGAAATACCGCCAAAATATGACCCTTGGATCTATTGGAAGAGGTCCTGATGATTTGGACCAACTGCGATGGTTTCATGGTGGTTTCTTGCTGCCCTAGCATATACATAATGTGGTATAACCTTCTGTTTTACTTTCTGCCGTCATGCACTTTTTGATATCCCCATGTGGAAGTACCTTTAAAATATGATCACTGGATATATTGGAAGAGGTCCTGATGATCTGGACCCACTAGGATGGTTTCATGGTGGTTTCTCGCTGCCGTAACGTATACATAATGTGGTATAACCGTCTATTTTAAATGCCGCCGTCATGCACTTTTTGATATCCCCATGTGGAAGTACCTTCAGAATATGATCACTGGATATATTGGAAGAGGTCCTGATGATTTCAACCCACTGCGATGGTTTCATGGTGGTTTCTCGCTGTGGTAACGTATACATAATGTGGTATAACCTTCTGTTTTATTTTCTGCCGTCATGCACGTTTTCATATCCCCGTGTGGAAATACCTTCAGAATATGGTCACTGGATATATTGGAAGAAGTCCTGATGATATGGACCCACTGCCATGGTTTCATGGTGGTTTCTCGCTGCCGTAACGTATACATAATGTGGAATAACCGTCTCTTTTACTTGCTGCCGTCGTGCACTTTTCGTGATCCCCATGTGGAAATACCGCCAGAATATGGTCCTTGGATCTAATGGAAGAGGTCCTGATGATTTCCACCCACTGCGATGGCTTCATGGTGGTTTCTCGCTGCGGTAACGTATACATAGTGTGGTATAACCTTCTGTTTTACTTTCTGCCGCCATGCACTTTTTGATATCCCCATGTGGAAATACCTTCAGAATATGATCACTGGATATATTGGAAGAAGTCCTGATGATCTGGACCCACTGCGATGGTTTCATGGTGGTTTCTCGCTGCCATAACGTATACATAATATGATATAACCGTTTCTTTTACTTGCTGCCGTCATGCACTTTTCGTGATCCCCATGTGGAAATACCGCCAGAATATGATCCTTGGATATATTGGAAGAGGTCCTGATGATTTCAACCCACTGCGATGGCTTCATGGTGGTTTCTCGCTGCGGTAACGTATACATAATGTGGTATAACCTTCTGTTTTACTTTCTGCCGTCATGCACTTTTTGGTAGTCCCATATGGAAATACCGCCAAAATATGTTCCCTGGATCTATTTGAACAGGTTCTGATGATCTCAAGCCACTGCGATGGTTTCATGGCAGTTTCACGCTGCACTGAGTCATATGTAATGTTGCAACACCGTCCGGTTTCCCGATGGGCGAATAAGGTGTGTCACTGTGACTGTTTGTGACGTCATCAAAACGTTGCATCCATATCCAGTTGTATATTTGAACAGTGCGACATTTCCTGCCGATATGCGGCACATGCGGTTACATATCTAGTGTAAACAACGCTACGGCAGAAAGTAAAAGAATAGTACCCTCTGTTGGTGCCCATGCATTCAGTGGCACAACATAGGACAGGGTTCTTTTAAATACTTGGGGGGGGGGGCGGAACAAGTGTCCCCCTCAATGTTTGCTTTGCTTCCCAAATGACTAACTTTTAACATGGGACCCTATGGAGTATGCCCATCCCCCGATGTATTTCACCATGCCCATTGCCTTTCATGTATTTCCCCGAATATGGGGAAAGGCTTGTGGCATTAGATAGGCCAAGGCAATGCCAAGGCTTGTGGCATTGCCTATGTACTCACTCAAGTATAGGAGATTAAGGGGGAACATGATTGAAATGTACAGGATTGTTAAAGGACTAGATCAGGTCAATTTGAATGATGCTCTTCAGTTTAGAGTATCACATAGGGGTCTTCAATTCAGGTTAGACAAGTTGAGGTGTAGGACAGTTAAGTGACAACAGGTCTTCAGTCAAAGGGTTGTTGATCAGTGGAATAGGCTGCCTGCTTACGTGGGGAGTTCCTCATGGAATGTATTAAAAAGTATGGTGGACATTTTTATAGACAGGAAAATCTTGTTTTTGAGTTCTAATTTGTGGTGGATGGGGTGAGATTTATGCTTTGTGTGCATGGCACAGACCCCTTTAAGCAGGCATGGATGCAGTTTGAAAATTATTGGTAAGGCATTCAATCCACATGTGTTAAGAGGGATCAAGGGAATAGGGCTGGATAGCTAGGGTAAATAGGCATTGATAGGTGTGTGGGATGTTGTTGGATGGTTTCTTTAGGATGTGGTAATGGTTGAGGTGGGTCTTTTTGCCTGGCTTATGGTATCTTCCATTTACAGACTTAACTGGATGGGCCCATGTGGCTCTTATTAAGTAACACTTCATGAGTATGATCTCTGAATGTACATGATTATGCTCATTAGGTTGTTTAGTATTTATATAGAAACTACTGAGTGCAAACAAGAAATAGTTTGGACTGGACTTGTTGAAGCTTACCTATCAACCTCTACCTCTGCCATTTCTTTGATAAATAACATAATTGATGTATTCACTGGGTATTTCCTTAAACCATGCCATTTAGTATTGATATGGCAGGTGATGTACACTCCTTTGGTGGTGATGGTGCACACAAAATACTTATCAACTCCTTTACTGTGAGGTCCTGTCACAAGCAAGTATATACCCATTGAAATTGTTCTTGCATGCATGTGAATCTTAGGTACTTGCTTACATTTCAAGTACCTACTTGTCTACATCTTAGATACTTGCTTACATCTTAGGTACTTGCTAGAATCTTTCATTCTATGCTTATTTCATTATCTGAATGTTTTCAGAAGATAAATGAAGTGGTCTGTTGTAGAAACTTTTGCTAACATCCCCAGAGCAAAGTCAGGCACATAATTATTTGCTGTTGTTATTTTGTGTTTAGTAGTATTGTTAAATAACATTTTATATTGATGTTATTTTACATGATACCAGAATGGGAACTCATTTGCCTAATGACATTAAGCCCATTTTCATCGGCATCTGAAACATGATTGTTATTGTCAGTCTTTGTCTAGTGTGTCAGTGTTTTCAGCTCTTTATTTAATTTTTGGCAGTTGTTTAACAAGTGATTTTTTCTTTCTTTAAAGCCACAGTCAATTATCTGCACAGCGATTACCTTGTAAGTGCTGCATAGTTAGGAACTAGCATACACCTCAGCTTTGTCAGGTATGTGATTGTGATCATTAAGGTATGTGAACGCTGGTAGCTTTAGCCAATCGAAGCCTCAGTGCCATGCCTATGACGTCATCATACCGTACCAACGTGACTATGTCTTCGTTCAAATTGAAAAGGAAGCATTTACGGAGAAAACGAGTGGTCGCATCTTCCGAATCACGTTCATAAACATTTTATTCCGAAGAAAAAAATCCACAAAATGTAGCTATGTCAGTTATTTTTTCTCTGCTCTGTTATTTTGTAGATCATTTTACAGCAAGTTACTTTTCTATCTAAATCTAGGAATAAGCTGCAGCCTGTAGGATGGTTTCTACCAGGATGCAGGCACTAGAGGAGGAGGTTAGGGCCCTTAAGGCAGAGCTTTCCAAGCTCAAGGCTGCTCTTGATGTACAGGGTAGGCAAGAAAAGGCCACACATAGGGGTCAGTCTGTAGCAGGGCATCCTATGCCCAGGTGGTCTCAGGCCACCAGGTAACTGAGGCTTCCCCTGCTGTGGAGGTGGCAGGGATATCTGTACAGGAAAGTGTTCCTAGTGAACAGAAGATCTCTTGTAGCTCACAGGAGGGGCAGTGGTTTAAAGTCAGGGGTGGAGGATTTGGAGGCATGAGCCTAAGCAAGGGGTCAGTGAGTGGCAGGTGGTAGGAGTGGGAGAAAACCTAGTTGAGCAGCTCAGCAGGCAGGCATAGTAACATCAAATAGGTTCCAGGCATTGGAGGACTGCCCCCAGGATAGTAACAATGAGACAGTGCTGGTCGTAGGCGACTCGTGTCCGGCATTTCTATAGGGTGCTCTGGAAAGGTCAGAGAGGCAGGAGGTGCATCACCAGGCCTGGTGCCAAGGTCAAATACCTGGTCCCAGTGGGGGGACGAGTGGTCTAGGGGTAAGATGCTCATCTCACAATCAAGGGATTGTGGGTTCGAGTCTCACCTGTCGCTACTCTTCGCCCGCAATCGGCGTGATAAATTGGCGAAGCTATATGACTCACGGTCGACGTGTCGTAAAACCAATAACTAACTGGTCCCAGTGGTGGCACAGGCCATCAGTGAGCACCAGTTTAGTGCAGTTGTAGTACAGGTAGGAGTAAATAACATAGGTCCTGCTAGGAGTGAGGAGCTGCTGCAGGACTACAGGGCCCTTCTGGCCACCCTGAAGCAAAGCAATAGCAGTCATTGTGACGGCTATTCTGCCTAGGGCTGGAGTCTCCCCTGAGTGGAGCTCTAGGGCATTGGCAGCCAATGCCAGGGTGGGTAGGCTCTGCAATGAGTTAGGTTTGACCTTTGTCAACAAGTGATGCAGGTTTTATGGCTCATGGGACCTCTATCAGAGGTATGGCCTGCACTTCTCCGAGAAAGGGTGCAAGTATTAAGCAAAGTATATGAGCATGTCCTTCAGGGAAACTAGACAATGGGGTGGGGAGGGAAGAAGTGGCATTGCCATCTCAGGGATATGCCAATAGTGACAGCATAGGCAATAGAACCTCACAGTCAGCAAATAGGGATAGCAGTAGATCAAAGGGGCAGAGTGGTAGCTCATCCAGAAATGAAAAAGCTACTCTACATGAAGAAGCCAAAGATGGTTATGGAACATTTGTTAAGTGTATGATGCTTAATGCCCAAAGTATTCGATCCAAATTTGATGAGTTCAAGTGTTATGTTGCTGAGGAGGAACCAGATTTTGTTTGCATTACTGAGGCATGGGTCAGTGAGGGGTATTTTGGGGATAACTTGCAGGACTATGAGATCCAGGGATACAATATGTTTTCATGCAATAGGGGTCCAGCAGTGAAAGGGGGTGGTGTAATGCTGTATGTGAATAGGTTATTCAGTTCTCAAAAAGTAGCAGATGGGTTAACAAATGTGTCTGTGGAGTCCATTTGGCTTGATGTTGCTGTGGGAAAAGGTGACAGCAATAAACTGAGGATAGGAGCTTTGTACCGATCAGGAACCTTGCCACATTCTCAGCAACTGGAGCTTGACAAGATGATTTGCGAGGAAATCAGTAGAAACTTTCAGAGGAAATGCCTTATTCTTGGTGACTTTAATCTAAAAGGATATGAAAATGTTGGTGTTGGCTCACCATAATGTAAACTGTTTAGGAAATGCCTTGAAGAGGACCTGTTCTTACACCAGTTTTCAATTATATCAGGAAAATAAAGCCAAACAAGGCAGCAGGACCTGATGGAAGTTATGCTAGGGTATTGTGGGAAGCTGAAAAGGAACTGGCAATTCCACTTAGTATAATATTGTGTACATCAGTTTCACAAAATGGAATTCCAACAGATTGGAAAAGGGCAAATGTAGTTCCTATTTTCAAGAAAGGAGAAAGAGGAAAAGTTGAAAACTATAGGCCAGTAAGCCTCACATCCCTAGTCTGCAAGGTACTTGAATCAATTATCAAGGATAGAATAGTTAGTTTTCTGGAAGGAAGCAGATTGATTCAAGATACTCAACATGGGTTTAGAAAAGAGCGATCGTGTCTCACAAATCTCTTGGACTTTTTGAATTTTGCTACAGAACAATTTGATCAGGGAAATCAGGTTGATGTAGCATATCTTGACTTTAGTAAGGCCTTTGACAAGGTACCCCATAAATGGCTAATGATGCAGCTTCAGGTCCATGGTATTGCAGGTAGCATTCTAAAATGGATAGAGTTGTGGCTTTCAGATAGACAGCAGAGAGTGATGCTAAATGTTACAAAGTCATCATGGCAAAATGTTCTTAGTGGAGTCCCCCAGGGGTCAGTACTGGGGCCACTATTGTCCATTATATTTGTAAATAACATTGAAAGTGGCCTAAGCAGTAAGGTTTTGAAATTTGCGGATGATTTGAAGGTCTTTAGGGCAATAACAGGGCACAATGAGCAGGTCTTGCTGCAGAAAGACTTATACGAGCTTGTGAAGTGGTCCGAAAAATGGCAAATTAAATTTAATTTTGATAAGTGCAAAATCATGCATGTAGGTAGGCAGCATATGAAGGCTCTGTACTTGATTTATGGCCAAGGACTATCTGTGACTCAGCAGGAGAAGGACTTAAGTGTTATTTTGAACACAAAATTGGGGGCATCAGAACAGACCAAAGAAGCCAGGAAGAAGGCACTAAGAATGCTTGGGGAAATAAATAGGAATGTATCATACAAAAGTGAGGAAGTCATCAGGAAGCTTTACTGTGCATATGTCAGGCCACATTTGGAATACTGTGTCTAAGTTTGGTCCCCTAGTTATGAAAAAGATTGTTGGCTTTTAGAGAGAGTACAAAAGAGGGCAACACAAATGGTTAATGGTATAGGCAACCTGGCATATGAGGAAAGATTGAAGACATTGAATATGTTTTCACTTAGATATAGAAGGCTGAGAGGAGATCTCATCGAGGTCTTTAAATTTGTTCATGGTCAGGAACGGAGATATCTCAGGGAAATGTTTGAATTTAACCGAAATGATGCTATTAGAGGTCATCAGTTCAAAATTAAAGTTAATGACAGCAGGACAAGGTTAAAGCAGTCTTTCTTCACCAACAGGGTAGTAGAACACTGGAACCAACTGCCAGAAACCATTGTCAGTTGCAACACACTGAACATCTTTAAAAACAGCATAGACAATCATTATGAGAATAGGGGGCTTGTTTTTCTGTATTCCAGGGAGGGTTGATCGACGGATTTGGTGGGTAACTGGTTCAGTGTCCAGAGTGCAACCAAAAAGGGCCCTTGTGGCTCATAGTTGCACTGATCTTTTATGTCTTTATGTCTTTATGATGGACCAACAAAGCTGATGCTTCACCATGGTTGGCAAGTGTAAGATCAAAATGGCTGTCCAGGCTGGTGTGCAGACTAGTGTATGGCCAGGCTAGACACTAAACACATTGTAGCAATGGATATGTTATTACATTCCTCAAGTGATTTCATTGCATGCCCGTTTTTGTTGCAATACTTTTTGCACCCACGTTTTTTAACCATAATGTAAGTTTAGTTACGATAGTAAGTTTATAGTCGGATATGTAAGTTTATCATATGTGAAGCTATATTCAAGATAGACATCAAGTATTTCTTCATGCAACTCAAGTTTTTATTCACATGGGTTTGAGACTGCAATAATGAATTGCTGTTGCCATTGAAACTTGGGGAAAACAAGATGAAATCTGATAGCCAGCAGAACTATCCAGTCCATCCACACCAAATCATGTGAGAGGTTGACAAATGCTATATGGCTGATCAGAGCAATTTGTTGTAAGGGAATCTAAAGTTCTTCCTGAGTAAATTTTGGCTGATTTTAACTGGCAGGAAAATGCAACTTGTTAACCCTACATTTGCCAATCAAGTTCTGCTGAAAATTAGCTACCATGATTTTTTGGGGGGATCACCTGAACTTCCATGATGTTCCAGGGGTGGATACAGGATGCACCACTGGGAGCATGTGCCAGCTGCCCCCCCCCATGGGAAAGTAATGTATCTCTGTTCAGGAAAGGTGCCCTTTTTCAGAACGCTCAAGTGTCTTCCTGAAGTGCCTCCCCACTCAACGAATTTTTAATAAAAATGCACTCCTCTGAGAGCAGGTGCACCCATAAAAATGTGTGGATCTGCCCCTAAGCATAAGTGAACCACTACCACCTGAATCCGCCCCTGTGATGTTCATCTGTGGACAGGTACTGTTAAGGTTTGTTACCATGCAACCGTTTGTTTGGTATTTGCAGGTGCACCAGTAATTTTGACCAGCAAACGTACCTACCTCGTGACAGCCCTTTGCCAGACTGCATCAAGAGGTTACGTGAAGATGTAAAGCCGGGATCGCCACCAAAAGAGTCGCCAGTGTGTCACCAGCGACACCATAGAGCCGTCATGAGACCGGGCGTTGCGTTAGTTCTGCTCCTGCTGCTTTGCCGGCCTCCCGCTGGCGCCGACGCGAGCACGACGACAGCGTGGGCGCTCGCCGGCTCACCGCCGGGGTTGTCGACGGCCGAGCCGCTGGCGGTCGCCTCCACCGTCGCCCCGCCGCTGGTGTGTCCACCGCCGGCCGGCGGGCGCGTCTCCTTCCACATCGACATCGACGAGGCCGGCGACGGCGTGCTGCGCGTCACCGCCTCGCCGGCCGCGGGAGGCCTCGACCTGGCCGCCTACTCGGAGCTGTCCATCAGACGCCGGTCGGTCAGCTCGAGGCACGCGGTGGCGCGCGCGCCTCCGGCCCCCACCGTGCTGCGCGACGTGCCGGCCGGCCCGTACTGCGTGCAGCTGCTCGACCGGCGCCGCAGCCGCTCCGTGCCGTCGTCGCGCGTGTGCAAGCCGTGCCACCTGCCAGGCATCGACATGAACGCGTGGAGGCCGGCCATGCACTCCGTGGAGCGCCTGCCGGACGGCGACGGGCCGCGGCTGTTGCTCAGGTTCAGCCAGTCCGGCCACCGGTTCCCGCGGATGGCGGTCAGCCACAACGGCTGCTCGGCTGACGGGCAGCCGGGTTGGGGCTCCCAGTTGGTGTCGCCGGCGTTAACCGAGGTGGTAGTGAACGCTACCGATGGAGCGAAGGTGGTGCTGGGCGATAGTTGTCGGCTGCGGTATGACACGGCGATAAAAGTCCACGTAAGTATTGGTCCTCGTGGTCTGGGTGGGGCAGCCACGGGAATGGTAAGCTGGCCGGTGGCCATTAGCAGTGGAGCTGCTCGCCGATAAAATGTCAATTATCATGATTGAAATCGTTATGGGCACTACATGACCAATGAAGTGGATGCGCCCTAAAGTCCGATTAACTAATTAACTGGAACCGTTAAGCAAAGAAAATGCTGACTGGTGGTCATGTGTCCTGTTGTGCACTTTGTACACAATGCACCACTTTGTAATGCACTAGCATACGACCCGCAATTCGTTGTCCTTAAAACGAAGTTTGGTGTTCGAGCATCGGTGACTATGTGAGAATCTCGACCCGTCCTGTTCATTCTGGGTGAGATACCATAAAAATACTCAATATTTTTCGCCGGACTCACTCGGATAACTTGAATCGGGAGAGCTATTTGAGCTTTTGGCCTTGTTGGTGCAAATTTGGGTCTTTACTGATCCCGGGCGGTGCCTCGTGTCTCACGCGTTCCATATTGCTAACGATTGGGTGAAATATGACCAGATTTAACAAATCTTAAGAGGCTACGCTTTGGGGTCCTTTGTGAACCAGATTGCCGATTGTTTAATTGAGAAAACTAGATTGCTACCCGCATGCTCTTCCACGCTGCTATGAAATGTTCACGCCTACCAAATCATGTCGCACCAATATATCGCTTGAAACCCTATGGCAACACTCCAAACACGCGTCACTCCTGGCCGATCCTGCTGTGGTATTCGTATACGCAGTCACTCGAATCATGGACGTGAGTGGGAGTGGATTATGCCAACCGAGTGCAAGTTCATCCCGCCCCGTACGCCATTCGAAAACGAGGCGTTGCGTAGATCAGGGCGCCATAGCACGTAGATGTAGAGCTGCAGGCGAGACTGGTCGGATCGACACGCCGGCCGGCACGTGACCTCCGACGATCTCACTTCAACAGGTGAAGCCTAAAACGTGGTTCTGCGACAACGGCAGCGGCTCGTGCCGCTCGTTCGACGACGAGATCCCGCCGCTGCCACGGCAGCCGTCGCCGACGCGATCTCCGATGCCGGGTGACCGCCATCGGACGCTGCTGCTGGCCGGCGGCGGCGTCGTCGGCACGCTGGTCGTCGTCGCGCTGCCACTGTTCGTCGGTGTCGTCTGCCTGCGTCTTCGTCGTCGCGCGACCGTGAAGCTGAGCGCAGAGTCGCAGGCGCCGCCACCGGCGACGCGCGGCGGCGCTCGGCCGTCGGTGCTGGTGCTGCACCTGGCCGCCACCGACGCGGAGACGGCGGCTGTGCGGCGGCTGACCGACCGGCTGCGGGCGCGCGGCGCGACCGTAACGAGCCCGACGCACTGCTGGGACCCCACTGCGCCGCTGCCGGCCGCCGGCCGCGCGCTGGTGCTGACGTCGCCGGCGGCCGCCGCGGCACTGGCAGCGGAGGCACCGCGCGCGGCGGCCGCGCGCCGGTTCGCTGCCGCCGTGCGCCACCTGTTGGCCAGCGATCTTGGCCACGGCCGGGTCTGCCAGGCGCGGCTGTGCGTCGACACACCCTCGCTGCTGGCCGGCCTGACGCCTGGCGCGCTCTACACGCTGCCCGAGCACACCGACCAGCTGGTGAGCGCCCTGACGGCGCCCGTCGGCGATCTGCGTGTCGCCGACGCCGACGCCGCCACTAACGCCGACGCCGACACCGCCGCAGGTCACGTCGGCGCCGGCTCTGAGGGTGAAGGCGACCGTGACGCCAAAGTCGGGGAAGATGTGGCGTATGACGTCGCAGCGTCAGCAGGCTGGACGTGCGCTGTCGCTGTGGGCGAAGACGGTGGCCAGGCCATGTGCAGAGCTGGTGCCTGCTGACTGTGACGATGCTGGCAGTGGGGATAATGTGGCCTGGGCAGTTGGTAGCGGACAGGGGGTTGTCATGGTAGAGACGGTGAGGTAAGTATCGCCCATCTTCCTGCTGATAGCAGCGATAGTGTCTCTGCCCGGGAATGGGATTATAAACGTCAGCACAGGGCGGAAGTTCTGCATTGTGTGATGACGCTGCATAAGCCCATACCCGGGACGCGACGCCCGCGGTACTTACGCACCTGATACTCCCGCCCAGGCTGTAATGATCATCCAGGTTTAAGGCTTAACAAGCACCATGGGCCATCTGGGTAAGGCCTATTAAAAGAAGATACTATAAGAGAAACAGAGCCTGGGTCATCCTAACCAATGCTATATCTCCGGAGAATCCATCGACCCTACCGTGGTATCATGGCCAATCTCTTCAGCATTACATACCCGCAAGCCTGTAAGGTAAGTTGCCAAGGTTTAGATGGGCTAGTATTCGACGTAGCTTCCATAACGCCTGCAGTATTCATGTTGATTGAATAGTCGCAGCGAAGTTCCAGCAAATGACTCGTGCATCCTCACTGGTATGACGGTATGAGAACAGTTTTGAGTGGTGGAGGAAGTGGGGCTGGGTATGGTACACTAGGTGCTGTGTATTTCCTGTCTACGCGATGGAAGGTGTTACGATGGGTGCCAAATGACCGTGTAGCCGACGCGCCCTTAAGCCAAAATAATCCATCGAGGATGTTGCCAGAAGAGGACTAATTCAAAGAAGACTAGTCTGAAGAGGGCTCAATTTGCGTGGAATCAATATTGAAATATCGGAACGGTGGCAGTCCTACCAGTCTTGCGGACAAAGTTATGTAGAGCAAGCGATTGGTTCGCGTTAGAAGGCGGGATGTGACGTAATTTCACGTCACGTGATGGGTAATACCGACTGTAACACAGAGCTGTGATTACTGCCGGGTGGTTCCCCAGTACGGGCAGATGCGTACCCAGCGAGCTCGGATTGTGCCACCCAGCGGGAGCTTATTTTAGTGATATTTAGTGGTTTTTGCATAATTTCGTTGTAACAGAATGTACTATACGCTCCGCGATTACCCGGATGCGACATTTGAGTGTGATATCTGGATCTGGTGTGTTTTAGAGTGGCGTTTTGCAGAGTGCAGGTTTACCAGAGGAGTTTTACAGTTGGGCTCAGATCTGCTCGATTATGTGCCGGTGTCACCTGAACAGGCGAGAGTACCTGGATACTGTCCGTTGTACCTGGATGCTGTCCGCTGTACCTGGATGCTGTCCGCTTTGCGCCAAGTAGGTTTTAATATCTTCCTGTGTGTGTTCACACTATTTTGTTCTCTGCTTACTGGTAATACTCGCAAATTTATGCGGACCTACGTACTTCCTACTTGAAAGCTTGCGTTTAGTTGTAAGTGTTGATCATTTGTGCTGTTGAGGTTTTTCGGCTTTGTGGGGAGCTACCAACTTCGGGAACGTTTATCGGAAGTTTCAGGAGATACGTGAAAGTTGGTGAGTTCATCGATACTAGGACTGAGCCTCGGCCTTACCGCTTAGAGAAGTGTTGATCCCGTGGCTGTTATGCTACCCCAGAATGTTGCCAAGCCGTTTGCGCAGTGCCTGTCTTCAGGCGACGTGCGATGGTGCTATCAGATCTGTCGCGCCACGAACGTGGTCGTGGACCGGTCGCTTCACCGCTCGCCCTGTGTTGTTAAGAGCGGAACGCTGGCAAAGTTCAGTTTCGGTGTAGTCCTGCTGGTGGCAAGGGCAAAGCCGCTTGCGTTAAAGTGTCTTAGATATGTGGTACTGTTCAAACGCCATGTGCCTTCTCTTCGTTCTTCGCCCATATTTCCGCCTACATAGGAAGGCGATTTATTGCGTGATGATGTCATTCGTCACCTTGAAGTTGGCTGTGATGAACTTACCATTTGCGTAATTTGAAATGCTCCTTGTCGCAAGGACAGGGGAGGCGCTTTGGTAGCCATCACGTCTATTTCATCTATGAAGGGTTTCTAGTTCGAGGCAGGGGCAGATCCAGAAATTTGCATGGGGACACTCGTCGGGAGGGGTGTCACTGCGAAAGTACCCGGAGGGACATCTTCGGCTTAAAATCCTTTGAGGGGGAGGGGCGGGTCCACTTGAGTATACTGAAGGGCGCCTTTTCCTCTCAAGGGAAGTATATGCCTCTGAGGGTGGGGGAGGCGTACTTTCGTGTGAGGAATTCATTGAGCAAGAGGGGATGTACTCGAGCCTCCGGAGGGGAGCCTTCTTCCGGTCAGAGGACGCTAGTTTTCCATGGGGGAAGGGCACATTCCCCCGGTCACCCTCCTGTATCCGTCCCTGGTCCAAGGCTGGCTGACGCCTCGTACTTTCATCCCCCCGTGGCCATTCGGAGTGGCGGTGGCGATGCTGAGTGCACCGGACAGCGTTGTAATAGAACCCAGGGCTGACATGCTACCGGGTGCTTTGTTACTGTGGTTATCTTCTGCCTGGGCTCTCTGTCCGAGGAATGCAGGGGACGTAGTGATAAATACATGCCATAAACGCCTCGTGGCTAACAGTAGGTGCCCGTGGCTTCCCCAGAGCATTGTCTAAAACGTGTTTCGTTTAGTCACGCAGGACACAAACAAAATACACCGCCGAAAGGTTCGGTGCTGTCCGTGTCCGATGATACTGTGTAATGTGTGCCTGTACTGTATGCGAAACGTCGCCTACATATACCTGTACTGTATGCAGTATTCGTATACAGTAACCTGTACCGTATACGAAAGGTGTGCGGCGTGTACTGCATCCCAATCACAGTGTGTGCTGCTCGGTTGTTCCTTGTGTCAGAGGTTTCCGGGCTTCTTTTCGATGCGGTTGGCTCACGTTCTAGCAGGCAATTTCGTCCCACCGATGCACCACGAGTAGAGCTTCAAAAAGTAGCAATGTTCGAATGAGTGACCTGAAAAATTGACTACATCATGGGGAATAATAGCAGGTTAGATACTAAAATATATGTCCTGAGTAGATTTTGCGTAACTCCGATGAGATGGAGAATTCCACCAATGGGGCATCATACAACTTGTCTCGCGGTGAGAAAGTGCTAAGCATTGCTTCCAGCTGTCTCCGATCGTGCTCTGTACGGAGGCGTACCAATGATTTCATAATATTGGCTGCAGGAATATTGTTCCACTCTCCCGAAGAACAATCAAAAAGCATTACCCAAAATAGTGGAAGGAATTGGATACATTCTTAAGGACCTGGAGAAACGTTTTGTCAAGTCATGTAAGTGTTTCAGTAACGAAAGTTGCATGGTACGGAAAAGTTTATACCGAGGGAGCGCCCCTCCCTTGGTCATGCTCGGGATTCCATACTGTTGCCGTCAGATCCCAGGTGAAGGGAAGCGGCGCTCACCGCAGTACGACCGCCCACTGTCCAATATCTCGACGTTTCCAGTCGCTGCCGGTGTATAGTGCGGCATGTGCGAATTGACGTATCTCTTATGCTCCCATGACCCAGTGACATGCTGATGTGTGCATGGTACTGATGGGCGGAGGAGGTTGCGCGAGCCTGTTGGCTGCCACGCCAGCTTGCGGTAAACGTGCATGTTCTTACTTTTTAGGACTAGTATAACGTAGTTTTATCTGCTCTGCTGTACCGAGTTCTGTGCGCAATTATCCGCCAGTGCTGGGCCACATGTTGTCGAATGGAGTTTCATATCCAACCGTGCGCTCACTGCTCATGTGTTCCGTCTCATCGGGTTTCGACAGTGGTCACTGTCGTGGTGTGCCGACTCCGAGAAAACGCCATGCTTCGACAATATACTGCTTCACACTTGTATTAGTAGCATTTGCTCAAAATCATGGCAAGATTTGGACTGAAAATTAGAACCTAAGGACTGGCAATGGCTTCAAAACAAAGCAGTGACATCACCTCATCCGACTACGACAGAATTAGCGGCCTTTTTAGACACAGTATTATATATTCCGAGCTGTGAATACGCATAGGTACGTGCACGTTCGGATCTCTTGGGTGTATTTAATCTCGATCGAGCTAACGTAAAATGCGTCGGTACAAGTTTGTACGAATGTATTTGTCATCTACACTGCACTTATGCTCCTATACAAGTTTCAAACACTGCATTTTTAGCCTTCACGACTTTATTCGGATGGTGTGCGACATCCATAGGACGCGGCGAGAGCCGGCGGCTGCCGGAACTCGCCTGCAACCCAGTATTGACACCATTGTCAAGGGAATTGCTCAAGCGGCGTCGCTTGGGCCACTTTTGTTCAGTTCAGTTCTTCATGACTTCAGTGTACATGCTGCTGATGCTTTTGCCATACAGTATCGACATGCTGGTGATGCCAAAATTATCGTTTTGAGAGCTCTGCACCTAAATCACGTTTGTTCATTACCGACACACCGACACACACACTTGCCACTCCGGAGGCGCGAATGATCTACATAGTAAACACACAGTTTGAGCTGATAACGATTGTTTAACACCAAAAGGTACGCAAGCTTCCCGAAATCACAGTTGAATTTCATGATGTCTCCTCCACTACCAGGGAAGCAGTCTTGGGATAGTTTTCGATCAGCATCTGTTCTGAAACGTATACGTGATCGTGAACGTGACCGTGATCAGGATAATCCCGTGGCTTCCTGTCATCCAGAGCCCAGCCAAGGGGGAAGCCCCTCACCCAAGCGCCAAAAACGCACCAGATGAAACAATACATTTTTGAGTTTTTCACCACGCAAAACCCTACATTTTTGGCGCGCCAGAAGCTCTACGTTTCATCACATCTGTTTTTGGTCGCCCGTAGGAAAATCCTGACTTCAAACACGTACGTTATGAATGCAGAGGCGTTTATCAATTGGCAAAAATGGCAAAGAAGCAATCGCTTCGTGCGGGCTTCGGAAAAAAGTTCACGTGGCACACAATGCTCAGGCACCATTTCTGAACTTCTCAGAGCACCGGTGGCGTAATACCAGGCTTGCAGGCGCATGTGTTGCTGTACAGCAACAACTTGCCGCCCCGGTAGCTCATTTGGTTGGAGCACTGGTCTCTCCTGTCCTGCCAACACAGGGTTCGAGTCGCTTTAAGCGCTCGCATTTAGTCCACGGCTAGGAGAGTCGGCTGGCAACTGACTCGATAAGGACGGGGACGAGATACCGGACGACCGTGTCGGTGCATTGACGGCACGTTAAATTTCGGTCAAGATTCTGCCGTCGAACCGCGATTCATTGATCGGGTGGTGGGTCCAGAGTTCACGCAACAAGCTCTGTTTAGCAATATAACCCAGGTTCGTAAAGCCACCCCAGCAAGGACTCGGATTAAAAAATTTTTTAAAGCATCCCGTGCGGTCTGCGGTCAGATCCTCACACCCAATCTCGGGGATGGGGTCCTTTTGTACCCCCTCTAACTTTCAAACTAAGTGTTGCACGAACACGAAAGTGATGCCATTGGAAAGCACTCGACGAGTAGGGCCCGAAACCGTCCCCAAAAGTGACGTCACTAAGCGGGACTATGGGATCACAACTGACATTATTTTTTGGGGCTCGGGACTTCATTTTGGGGAAGATTTTATAAAAAATATCGAATCAGAAAAGGAAGGTAAGATCTATGTGTAACTGCTCGAATGGACCCCACTCATTTTTTTTCGGCCAGATACTCTCCTCGGAATGAAAAGACACCCCTCCATGACTAACTGGTCTACTAGGATCCTATCCTACTAGGGTCAACTAGGATCGATACTAGGACTCCAAGAGGGTGAGACTAAGAGTGCCTCACTCGTCCTTCCATCCATACGCTCCCATTCCAATGCCCATCTCATCCCACCATCCATGTCCTCCTCCTGGCCCTGCAACACCGACTCTCCCTATCATGAGCAGGTAGAACAACTTCCCCGGTCTTGCCCTCCAGCTCAGTTTTATCGGGGTAGCCGCGCCCCCTCGGCCCGCCCCCCGGGGTTGACGGAGTCCTGGAGGTTGAGGTCCCCCGTCGCACGGTGCTAGTTGTGACGGGGGACCAACACACCTCTTTGGTCCCGATATCCCGGAGGGGCGGGCGGGCCCGTGGGGCCTCACGCGGGCCAAGTGGCTGGTCGCCTCGGGCCGGGGGCCTGGGGTTCTCCCCAGTGTCTGCCGGCCCGGCCGGCTGGGGTCAAGTGGTGGGCGGCGCTGGATCCCGGTCGGGGTGGTGAGTCTCTCTCTCCCGGCCGGGCGAAGGCGCCGCCTGCCCCGTATAACTCCTCGGGCGCCTGGCGTCCTCCCGTCCGCGGGGCCCAGGCGTCCCCCCTGTTGGGCCCCTGTGTGGTGGGGCGTCACGAGGAGTGGAAAACAAGCAATCACATGGCATCCAGAATAACAAAAAACACTCCTGGCTCCTCTCATGAGGGCCAGACAGGTCGATCCGCCACGAATGAGGCAAACCCCCGAATACTCATTCTACGAGCACATGAAGGCTCCAAGCAGCTGGCGTCCCTATCACCATTTCAACGACGTGACGGGTGCGACAGATTTGGACTTATCACCAGATGTCAGGCTTTGCGTGACGGAGGACTAGAAGTAGAGTTTTCTAATGGAGAAGATGCGAAGAAAGCGTTAGCAGCGGAATTTTTCATATACAGTATACGGGATGGTAATACCAGACGGGAAGTGACCATTCCAATGAATACGGAGGCCCACAAGACAAAGAACTCATCCAAGGGTATCATTAACTGCTTCGACCTCAGAAATGTTTCGGATGCGGAAATAGTGGACGGCCTCTCGGAGTTAGGAGTCACAAAGGCTCGTCGTATCAATACGAGAAAGGGATCGGAGGTGCGGCACACCAACAATATAATCTTGACATTTAATACAACCGACCTCCCAGCTACAGTTCTTGTCGGATATACTCGCGTCAAGGTGCGCAGATATATTCCGAATCCTATGCGATGCTTTCAATGCCAGCGCTTCGGGCACACCAAGCCTGCATGTCGCAATCGCCCCTCATGCGCAAACTGCTCGGCTACTACCCACACCGCAGAAAACTGTAGCGCCCAGGAGCCCTGGTGTCTTAACTGCGGGAGAGGACAATCCCCGCACACTTCGTATGACCGTTCCTGCCCTGTGTACATTAAAGAAAAGGAGATCCTTTCATTGAAATTTACACATAGCATTTCGTTTCGAGAAGCCCGGGACATGTACCTTAGTACACATCCAGAAATTTCTTACGCTGCCAAGGCAGCAACACTACCACCGATTAGGAAAACCCCTATCCGCCCGGAGCAGTACGAACAGGGTAGTGCTGCTGTGCTGATAGGTCAGCTTGTAGCTCTGCTACGATCATTTGGGGTCGCATGGCCCCCGCTGTCCCCTATGGCGACCAGAGAAGCCGTGATGGCGGAAGATGAAGCACAGGCCGTGGCTCCCGTGCGGGGGTTACCCGCCCAGGATGCAGCCGCGGTCCCCCTTGAGTGTGATGGAAACTGGCAGGAGGTACAGAGAAAGAAGCGTCCAGGCAAGTCCACATCGTCCTCCCCACCAAAGTCCACCCCTTCTACCACGCCACCTTCGAAATCACCACATTCCACTTCCCATCCGTCCTCCAACCTCCCCCTAGTCCCCTCACGCACCACCACCACATCCAAATCCCTCTTATCCACATCCTCCCTTCCCGAACCCAACCCCCTTCCTGTGAGGCAGGCCTCCCCCTCGCCCTCCACATCTGCTTCCTCACCTCCATCGCCTTCACGCAACACCCACCGACCAATCCATATCTCCGATGCAAGCTTTCACTACCAGGAAGCTGAAAGGCGTGCCCGCGAGGCCAAACGAGCACGACTCACCCAGATGGAGAGGGCCCGGACGGGGGGCCGCCAAGGGACTGAGAAGTATCTACCCCCAAGACCAGCCACCCCGTTGCCGCGACGGCGAATGGAAGGACCGGCTCCGCCGGGCAACGAGATGGGCCCCCCTCCGCCTCCACCCCGGCTGGGGCCCCAGAAAAGGGGAATGCCGCTGTCGGGTTCCCCACCAGCGGAAGCGTCACCGCGTTCTCGCCCCAGGACCCAGTCGCTGGGACCTAGCCTAAGTGAACCCTCGGAGTGAACATACTCCGTCCCTGTGCAAGGTACGGAGCTTTAATCCCCTACTCTCTTTTCTATACAGCGACCATTTATCGTGCAACTCCTTTTATTTCATACAGAAACCAGGACTGTTTATATCTCTAAGGTTTCCCGACGTCTGTTTTAACCTTTAAATCGCCCATCATGCAAGCCTTTTTACAGTGGAACTGTAGAGGTTTTAGAACTAGTGCCCCAGAACTCCAGAGAGTCCTTAATCAACGGTGCCCAACAGTAGTATGCCTGCAGGAGACGAAACTTAGACCAGAGCACCAGATATCTATTAAAAGTTATTCTGTTTTCCGCAAGGATGTCCTGCTAGACACCATTGCTCACGGCGGTGTGCTTCTGGCTCTGCACCACAGCGTTCCCGGAAAGGAGATATCGTTAAAAACTAACTTGCAGGCGGTAGCTGTGCGTATCCTCTTAAACCGTCGGGCTCTTACTGTGTGTTCCCTGTATCTCCCCCTGGTGTAGTACTCCCAATCAATGAGCTGGGGAAGCTCTTGCCTCAACTCCCGTCTCCACTCCTTCTTTTAGGAGACTTTAACGCTCATCACACCGTGTGGGGATGCGTTGATGTTAACTCTCGTGGGCGTCTCTTGGAAAATTGTATTCTAAAGACATCTCTTTGCATTTTAAACACAGGCGCAGGAACCCATTTTAGCCTACCATCAGGTCTTACTTCAGTTTTAGACCTTAGTCTCGTGAGCCCACAGTTGGTGAACAGTTTTGAATGGACGATTGACGAGGACCCATTGGGGAGTGACCACTTTCCAATCTGGTTGCACTATCAAGGAAGTCCCATATTGGGGCTCCGCCCACAACGATGGAACTTTAAGAAAGCGGATTGGAAAATGTTCGAAGACAAGGTACAGCGTGTTTTTTGTGATCACTATAATAAACCACCAGTATCAATAGAGACATTCACAACTCTCCTCTTAGGATGTACCACCGAATGTATCCCGAGAACCACTGGGTCCCCTCGGCGTACACCAGTTCCGTGGTGGACACACGAATGTCGTGATGCCATTCGAACTAGGCGACGCGCCTTTAGATCATTCAAGCGGGACAGCACCACCACACATTTAATCGAGTTTAAACGTGCTAGGGCTCTCGCGCGCCGCACGATACAAGAGGCAAAGCGGTCTTCCTGGCGTGCCTATGTTACCTCTTTGAACCAATTTACGCCTCATTCTCTGATTTGGTCCCGAATTAAAAGAATCTCAGGTCAATTTAGCAGGATTCCTCTCCCTGTACTAGTCATTGGCGATCGTGAGGTAGCCCACCCATTGGATGTGGCAAATGAATTCGGAACTGCACTTGCTGAGATGAGTCGAACCGGGACCACAGATAGAAGCTTCCTGCGCTATAAAACCATATGCGAAAAGTCCGCGATTGACTTTTCTACGCCGCAATATTTTTCATATAACCAACCGTTTACCCAATCTGAAATAATATCGGCCATCTCGTCACTTAAAAGCGTCGCTGAGGGCCCCGATGGGGTGCATAACGAATTATTGAGGCATTTGCCAGCGAAGGTAACCACGGTGCTCTTAGGCGCGTTCAACCATTTATGGGAGTCCGATCTATTCCCCCAATGTGGAGGGATGCCACGGTTGTCCCGTTACTGAAACCTGGGAAAGCTGGCACTGACCCTCTGAACTATCGACCGATTTCTTTGACGTCTGCTTTGTGCAAGTTATTTGAGAAAATGATAAATGCCCGTCTTTCGTGGTTTCTGGAAACAAATGATCTCCTTGCAAATTGTCAATGCGGCTTTCGTAAAAATAGAAGTACAATCGACCATATCGTGTCCCTAGACACAGAGGTGAGGGTGGCCTTCCAGAGAAAGCGCCACCTGGGTGCCGTGTTCTTCGACATTCAAAAAGCGTATGACACCACTTGGCGTCACGGAATCCTCCTGAAACTTTTCAAGAAGGGAATTCGGGGTCATATGGGCAACTTTCTACAAAACTTTCTAAAAGAAAGAAGATTTCGCATACGCATCGGGAATCACCTTTCCCAATGGTTCATCCAAGAGAACGGCGTCCCGCAGGGAAGCGTTCTCAGCGTGCCACTCTTCGGCATCATGATAGACGACATTGGTGATTCTATTCCGCCGGCCATGGGACGCTCACTTTTCGTAGATGATTTTGCTATTTGGTCCTGCGCCTCAAAAACACCACCTTTGCAAAGACAGCTGCAATTAGCAGTTGCAGGCCTGGAGAAGTGGGCAAACAGGAATGGATTTTCGTTTTCAGCAACAAAAACTGTCGCCCTCCATTTTTGTCGTCGTCGATGTTGTCAGGATATGCAAATTAAGCTGTATGGTAAGAATATACCCGTCCAGCCCGTCGTGCGATTTTTGGGCGTGGAATTTGACCGACGTCTTACGTACAAGCACCACCTGAAGACCCTGCGTGGAAGATGTTTTAGCGCATTGAACATATTGAAATGTGTTGCTCGTACTACTTATGGTGCAGATCGAGATACGCTCATGTTGTTATATCGTTCTTTGATACGCCCAAAACTCGATTACGCCAGTTTTATCTATGACGGTACAGCTGCAGCCAACAAGCGCACACTTGATACCGTTCACCATACGGCTATCCGTATAGCAACGGGAGCATTTCGTACCTCACCCAAGATAAGTCTTCTAGCCGAGGCGCACGAGCCCCCTCTTTGTCTGCGCAGAGAAAGGCTGGGAATGCGCTACGCCTGCAAGCTTCGCCAGCTCCCTGATCACCCCGCTTACTTACATGTTTTCTCGCGACAATTGCGGGCCATTTTCTTCACAGATCGCAATGTGAATGCTGCTCCGTTCGGTGTGCGCATACATAAACTTTTCCAAGAAAGCGGAGTTAGACTCCAAGGAATCCGGAAGGTCGAGCACATGGAAACCCCCCATGGGAGTTGGTCGCTCCCGAGGTGGATTTATCCCTCGCTAAGACCAGGAAAACCGATGTTCCTCCAGAAGAGTTCCGCTCACTGGCCCTTGAACATATCGGATCATTTCATGAATGGACGATTACGTATACTGATGGTTCTCGAACGGAGGATGGTGTTGGCAGCGCATTTGTTTGCGGCTCTGTCACCCGATCATTTTCCCTCCCGAAGCACGCTTCTGTATATTCATCAGAACTTGTCGCCGTTTTGAAAGCGCTCTGTTATATCGAAGTGTCAGGAGGAGATCGTCATGTGATTTTCACTGATTCCTTAAGCAGTCTTTTAGCCATGAACACATTTTATCCCTCCAACCCACTTGTGCGTGATATCCTAAGGTGTCTTACCGGGCTGCACCGCTTGGGACGGCGGGTAGTTCTGTGTTGGCTTCCTGGCCATGTTGGAATTGCTGGGAACGAGTTGGCGGACGCTGCGGCGAGGCGAGCAGCGCATGCACCGTGCACTCGGTCGCTGCCGCTTCCCGCCACGGACCACTACCGACAGATCTCCATCTTCATCCTCAACAAGTGGCAAACAATGTGGGACGCGACCCAAGCGAACAAGCTGAGAGCCATCAAGCCACGTTTGGAACCATGGGGTTCATCCCGTCGTATGCCTAGGAAAGAAGAGGTGACACTGTGTCGTCTCCGCATAGGGCACACTTACAACACACACGGTTACCTGCTGTGCGGTGGCAACAGACCCCAGTGTGCCACATGTCGATCACCATTGACAGTTCACCACGTTCTGATCTCGTGTCCTTCATATACTGACCAACGTAGACGCTATTTTGGATCTCACCAGATGACTTCTCTTAGAACTGTTCTTTCCAACAGCTCTCCCATTGTCCGATCGGGACGACTAATTGATTTCTTATCCGACGTGTCGTTTTTAACTATATATACCCCTCATCGATATCCATAACGTGTAAAATTTGCATCAAAATTAAATGTCGTCCGTGTACTGATGCTTGGTATCGCTTCTAACCGCATCACCATGATCATATAAGTTATGGGCGCAATATGGCCATAGTAGTCGAAGCGCCCGAAAACCCAAATAACTAACTAACTAACACCCCTCCAGGCAGAAGCAGGCTCAGAAATTGTCATGAGGGGAACTTGGTCTCTGGAGGGGCGCCTCCAGCTGAACAAAATTCGACGGGTGTGGTGCACTGGGACCTTGCCGGAGGGGCGCCTTTCCCTTCCAAGATGCGCCTCTGGCTTAAAAATGTCAGGGAGTTCACTTGAACACACTTAATTGGTCTTTTCTTCCAAGGAGCGCCTATAGCTGAATAATTCGAAGGGGATGCACTCTATTACACTGAACGGTCACCTTTGCCTCTGAGAGGGGCGCCTCTGGCTAAAAAATTCCATGGCGATGCTCTCGAGCTTTCCCGGAGTGCAGCATTTTCCATGGTGAAGGGCCGCCAATTTACATGGGGCCACGTGCCTTCAATGTTAGCCCCCACCTCCAAATACTTTTGCTGTGGCGTCCATCCGAAGAAATTGCGTCCCTTCAGGCAAGTGCCACATGACAATTCCAGAATCTGTCCCTGGCAGGAGTTTCCGGCGCTGGCAGGGCCGCGACGCCTCGAACGTTAAAATGTCGTGTTTAGAAAATTACCTTTTCCACTTCCTCGTCTTTTCCCTCGGGGCTGCAGCATGGTGTTTGACCTATCACCCGGTGCCCAATCTGCATAATTGGGAATAATTATTTTTCTAAATATTGTTGGCTACATCTGTTATAAAAATCTTATTTTATATCATCCGTGACCTGTGCTATAAGGACTACTTTGCCTATTTCGCAGGCAAGTATCTACTTGGAGAGTGGCGACGCATATGTATTTTACCATAAAGGATATATAGGACATATAAGACAGGGAGACCTCAGGAATGGACACTTCTTAGGACGGCTACAGAGACCCGCAAAAAAGTATAGAAGAAACAGCAAAATAGTCTACATTCAGTGCATTTAGTACATAATGAATTAGAGTCATCTTAATTCCGTGACATCAAGGAATCAGACAGCCAGACAGAATGTATTGCACATTTGATGCCTTGCATTGTACCTGCTACGCTTGTTCGCATGTGGCCAGGTTTTGTTCCCAGCATTGCCTTTTCCCCTGTCTATGTGTACCGGGTTCTTTTTCTAGATAGTTGTGTTGAGTCTCGCACACCCAGTGCTACTTCAAGATTATGTGATAGTCCACGTACCAAGTGTGTTTCTGTGATAATACAGGCAGAAAGTGTGCGTCTGCAAGGCAGGCTTTCGTTTGACGTTGGTGACGAGGGGCCCAATTCAATATCGACAACATTTGTTCTGCTACTTGAGCTTAGAAACGCTACGAGACATACATCGAGATCCCTTTACATCGCTCACGACGGCTGTTTCATTCCATCCGATGCATTCCCTTAATAGTAGGACACTGGTACTGCTAGCGGGGTTGAGGTGACAGGTGTGTAATATGATCGATTACAAGGGTGTGATATGGTCACACACATTCATTTGTACATCTTGACGCTGTGGTCTGGCTGTTGGTGGGGAGACCGGCATATGGCAATTGACGGCGTCGTTCCTAAATACTTCTGAGTTTGTCTTGTGTGCCCCCAGATTATTCAAGGCACATACGTTGTATTATTTTCTTCATGATGGAATTTTGCAACAGCCATCACACCTTCATATTTTCATCACAAGTCACTAGATTATGAAGGTCAGAAAGCGCCTGATTTGAGTTAAATTGCCAGGTATAACCACACTTAGCACACATTCCTCCACACACGTTTCCCATGCAGCATTCACCTTCAGAATTTAAACAGACTGTTCAGACAGAGTGAGCGAGCGTTCCAAGCGAACGCAGTGATGGAAATGCTATAAATCACTTGGTCTTGCTTGCTTGGATTTTGAGTATATATTGAACTCGGCCTCTGTTCAGAGGCAGGGTTTAATAACTTCTACTATGCTTTCGATTCTACCTTCCCAAAAACTTCATCCTCATTCCTCATCTGATCCAGGTTTGAGAGCGCTGCGCCTTGTGGCTGCATGAGTGACTCATCCGGGTTTGAGTGGCTGCATGAGTGACTCATCCGGGTTTGAGTGGCTGCATGAGTGACTCATCCGGGTTTGAGTGACTGCATGAGTGACTCATCCGCGTAGCCCCCATTCTCTACTTCTTTTAACGCCAGTCCTGCATCCTTCTAAAATCTGAGGTATATTGTTTTCAGTTATGCATCGAGAGCAGCACCGGAAGAGCCAAGCTGATGTCATTGTGGAAGTGCTTGGACAACTACATACATGCATACATACATGTGGAGCGCTCACGTCCGCATTCGCCTTAAGAATTTAAACAGACTGTTCAGACAGTGTGAGCGAGCGTTCCAAGCGAACGCAATGATGCAAATGCTATAACTCACTCGGTCTTGCTTGCATGGATTTTGAGTATACACTGTAAAAAAAAGATTAGCACCCCTTTGGTGCTATTTCAAATGTCAAATTCCAGCTCCACAGGGCTGCTTGAATTAAGCATCTTTTTGCAGTTGGCATCGCATCGCAAAATTTCAAGTGCTAAATATAAGCATGGTGCTTATATCTAGCACCTCTTTATTCGGCTATATTTAGTAGCATGGTACTTGAAATGAGCACCCATGGGGTGCGTGCGCTTTAGCACCCCCAGGGTACTAGTTTTTTCTCACGCCAAAAACCAGCACCTCCTGGGTACGGTTCGCCTATGGTGCTAGCATATTTAGCACCCATTGGATGCTAAAACCGAAATTGGACTCCTTGATAGTAGCGTACGGGTGTTGCTGACTTACGGTATTGATACGGACGGAGTACTTCTTTTGCTACATGCTAACGTCCGATACCCATCTTAAATATTACAGCGAACAGGAATCAGGATGCTTACAGGCGATATACCCTTTTAATGCATTCGTATGCAAATAGCAATGCAAAGGAATACGTACTTCCTACTTTGCAAATAGCAAAGGAGGACATGCATATATATATATATATATATATATATATATATATATATATATATATATATATATATATATATATATATATATATATATATATATATATATATATATATATATATATATATATATATATATATATATATATATATATATATATATATATATATATATATATATATATATATATTTAGAAGCAAATTTAGTATGTATTACAATGAAGTACATGAACAGGAAAAATATTAGAGGTTTCCTTAATTTCAATCTCAAATTTTGTAACTAAACAACCTAATCTGATGTATCCTAACCCAGTTGGTTGCTTAATGAAGGAAAATGTGTGTAAGACTTTTATCATGGACACCTTAAATGACAATAATACCAAATAAACCAGCGAAACCTAACCCAGACAATTTATTTTATTGTTTTATGCAAGCTCCACATTTATCACAGTTCAGTCTTACATGGCACAGTGCCAGTCATGAACAAATGGTGACGTAAAGAGCAGATCCACTGGCTCCATGGCTACATAATTATGAACAAATACAATCCATAATAATGATATACAGTCATAACGTGTTAAAACATAAAAAGAGCCCCAGTGGCCCATCTCGGTTAAGCCTATAAAATTATCTGGTAGCAACAATTGGTGGTGATAATCCAGCCTCTGCTATATCCAGGATAATCCAGGCTAGCTTTTTTTCACCTAATAAATTCTGAGCAGCACAATAAACCACCCAAAAGCCATTGTCTGAGAAATGATTTTTTGGGGGCCCACAGAATAGGCTGCAACTGGCATAGCCCACTCAGCTTCTCAGGGTCCATAGATGAATAATGATGCAAAAAATTACATTTCAGCTTGTTCGTCCCATGGCAATAACGCATATGCCTTGCTAAGCATGCCAGGTACTATGTGTTGTCAAGCTCAGGTATGTTAGTGATTGCAGCTTGAGATTGGATCAACTGCGAAAGTCATCCAGCGCCCGTAATTTCAGGGGTGTATGCAGCGAGGTTGGCAAGATGCTGACATAATCATATTGATACCAGGGATGTGGAAAAACATTTGCTGTGAAGACACACCCACCTTGTGCAGACTATGTCAGGCATGTGATTCTGGATCCAGAGGTTCTCTTGATCCCAGAGAGACTTCTCTTCTTCGCTTTAATCTTGCCGCACGATTGAACCGATCCGCACGCCATCGAATCTCAAACCAAAATGGCCGAATGTTCACGCAGTTTTTTCGTTAAGCAGCGTTAAGGTGCTAATATTCCCGCCATTTTTCTACGCTGCTTATATTAACTACCCAACTGCTAACTGTAAGCAGCCATAGAGTGCTCAAACTCCCGCAAAAAAAAACACGGACCGTAACAGTAGTCGGTTTTACAGCGGAAATTTGCTCCCAGGTCACGTGATCTCAGGAACAAGATAGAGGGAGAAGACCCGGCATAGTGATCTGCATAAATTAAAAGCGACCACCAGATCTAATTCTCACATAAGTTTTAATAACGAAATAGTTTTTAGTATTAACGCTGCTGAAATAAGTAGAATTAAACTTACGAATATCAGCAAATTGCAATACGCTTTCTAATTTACGTCGAGACTGCACTCAGCTCTACGGCATCTGGCAGACGACGGATGACTGCCAGATGACAGATTGGCGCTGTGGTTAAATTAGCGAAGGATGCGGTTATAAGCCAACTTCCTGAGCAACGGTAGAGAAAATGATAACAAAATTACACTTAATCGATGTCAACCAAGTTTATAAATTCATACCTGATACTGCCGACATGCTCACGCCGCACAACTAATAAATATTCGCAATACACCCCACGAGTAGGACGCTCGTGCACCGACTGATTTGTTGCCTGCCGCGTACTGGGATATAGGTTTCGGAATATAAAATGGTTTAAGGAAAATTATACTAAACCAATCAGTATAAAATCGTTTTATTCTCACCACCAAGAAACAAGTTTTGTCAATGAAAAGGCTGAGAAAATTGAGTGAAATCAATTCTTGTTAATGATAAATGTTCTTCGATGTACTTTTTTAGTTCATGTCTGGAATGTTTAGGTGAAGCAAGGAATGACTTGGAAGTATGAAAAGCGACTAGACGGGAGAGCAAATTGCCGCTGTAAAACCGACTAGTGCTAGATATAAGCAGTTGCATTATTCTGGACTGCTTGGCACAACACTCATGGCTGCTAAGATCAAGCATCCTCATTCTTGCCGTCTAACATCTGCAGGCTAGAATTAGCCGCCTCCAGCCGAATAGCACATATGGTACTTGTTGCTAGCATCCTTATGCTTGTTACTAGCATCCTAAGGGAAAAGCGTTGTTTGAAGCAGTCACTTAGCATGCAATTAGCAGCAAAAGTGCTAATCATTTTTTTACAGTGTATATTGAACTCGGCCTCTTTTCAGATGATATTGGTATGAGATGAACTAACGTGAAGACGGTGCGTTAGGTAGATATAACTGGCAATTGCACTCGATGAGGATTAAATATTGTCATTTTTTCATCATCAAGAAAGAACACGTGAATATGACCCCAATTCGATTAAAAAGTTACATATAAGAACTACACGTTCCATATTGAATGTCCCAACGCAGTAGTCCCTTCACCGTCTCAGTCTGTATAAAGCATGTTGGTACGACCGGAGCCATGACACCCGACCTTGGTGTGTTTCGGCGTGTCTGCCTACACAAATTAATATTACTACTGTATTAATAGTTCGACAACACGCTTGTGTGTGGGTGAGCTCATAGATTATTCGCTGACATATGCGCAACGGAGGAATCGTGGTTGGGGAACTCATGCACACTGATAGAACAGAACGTTTTGAATTGCAGTCGCTGCTCTTTTGTCGGGCCTTCAATTGAGTCGGACAATTGCATACTCCTTTGGTGATAACCTGGTCTTCTAGACGTGTGGTTGTTTTTTATCTTAATCTTGAACATCACATCGATTGCAAATTGATACTATCAACAGATTAATTAGACTAAATCTACCATACAAACATAATTGCGGACAGGGTCGAATAATTCGAGCGCCGGAGGGCCTCTTCCATAGCACGCACGGGGGGGGGGGGGGGGGAGATTTCGGACCCTGCCCCTAAGATTTCGAAAATTAATAAAGCTATAAGCACACAATTTGAAGGGTAGATTACTCATGTAGTGAACCATAAATTCCATGACCCTAGGCCTTTAAGGTCAAGTGAGGTCGTGATCGGCTGCCCCACCGCACTGCCGCTCCACCGCACCAACGAGGCCTTTGTGACCTTGAACGTTCGCCGGCTGCCGCCAGGTTGGTCGATTTGGCACCCCAGCAATTATTCAATTTACTTATTTTGATTTTGTGTTGCATAGGGTGCGTTTATTGATTTTCAACGAAGTCACAAGATTGCATTACAATATCGTCGCCGTTTATGAGATAATGCTAAAAACAGAAGTGGGTGGATTCCGCCCCCCCCCCCCTCCTTCGGAGCGCGTGTGAAGCAGCCACATCTTATACCTAGAACAATCCTGGTAGCACTTTGCCCCCCCCCCCCGACCCCCATTAATTTTCATAAAACAACTCCTATATATATATATATAATATATATATATACATATATATATATACATATATATATATATATATATGTATATATCAGATATCAACATAATTAATTTCATGGAATATCATTCCTGCATTTAATCTAGCCTTGGCTCGATTAAGTAGATGGAAGGAAGGCGAAGAGTTCGACATGATCAACCTAGTACTGCATTGGTCATCATCTTGTGTGTTGCATTGTTTAGTTTACTTCCAATATGCTTTCGATTCTACCTTCCCAAAAACTTCATCCTCATTCATCATCTGATCCAGGTTTGAGAGCGCTGCGCCTTGTGGTTGCATGAGTGACTCATCCGGGTTTGAGTGGCTGCATGAGTGACTCATCTGGGTTTGAGTGGCTGCATGAGTGACTCATCCGGGTTTGAGTGACTACATGAGTGACTCATCCGGGTTTGAGTGGCTGCATGAGTGACTCATCCGGGTTTGAGTGACTGTATGAGTGACTCATCCGGGTTTGAGTGACTGCATGAGTGACTCATCCGGGTTTGAGTGACTGTATGAGTGACTCATCCGGGTTTGAGTGACTACATGAGTGACTCATCCGGGTTTGAGTGGCTGCATGAGTGACTCATCCGGGTTTGAGTGACGGCATGAGTGACTCATCCGGGTTTGAGTGGCTGCATGAGTGACTCATCCGGGTTTGAGTGGCTGCATGAGTGACTCATCCGGGTTAAGTGGCTGCATGAGTGACTCATCCGGGTTTGAGTGGCTGCATGAGTGACTCATCCGCGTAGCCCCCATTCTCTACTTCTTTCAACGCCAGTCCTACATCCTTCTAAAATCTGAGATATATTGTTTTCAGTTATGCATCATTTCATCGAGACCAGCACCGGAAGAGCCAAGCTGATGTCATTGTGGAAGTGCTTGGACAACTACATACATGCATACATACATGTGGAGCGCTCACGTACGTGTCCGCACCGTGTGGCGTCCAGCTCAGTGTTCGCCTGACGCCCGAACACGGTGCTCGTCGCTGGCCACGGCCGCATAGCACCGTCAGCTACTGGCGACAAAGCAGCGCCCGCCGCCAAATATACAACACGGACCACAGCAGACAATCTGCACGGAAAACTCATCGCAGAACCCGGCAACAGTCGACGCCACCACATGGCATCAGTCGGGGAATATTCAAACACCACCAACGATAACAAAAAGAACAAAACACCCGTAGCAGCAGGTCGTAGTAGCGTTGCGCGGCAGGCGCGGGAGCGCATTGGTGGCTGCGCCCTCGAACTGTGGTGGCGTCGGTGCAATGGAGCAGCTGGCCGTCGGAGACGACGCCCTCAACAGCTGGCTGTGTAGAGCAGCTGGCCATCGTAAGCGACTCCCTCAGCTCCAGGAGAACCATTCCTTCTGGCGACTCCAATGCTTCACCTCCAGGTCGTAACGGCTGGGGTCTTCGTCGATGTAGCGGGACGGCGCCACCACCGTTCCGCCTGCGGGCACGGTGACAGGTCACACGCGCCGCTGGGTGCAGCCGAGTCGGGGATCACGACACTGCCTGATGCCGAGTGACATTGTGATGCATCATCACAGCTAGACATTGTGGCCAAGAACGACGAAATTTGCACCCGGAGTCGTCAGATATCGATTTCAAAATCTGCCTTTGTTTGATTACATACCGAGTGAAAATGAAACAGTCTGCTACGGATGTCAACTGACCACTGAGATATGAGCCCCAGAAGCCGAACGTTCCCACAGAGATGACGGTGTGATTGCTGAGCGCAAGCACAGCCATGTCGAAGGCAGCCGAATCCTCGACGTTCTGATGGTGACCTGAAACATATGCGGACGGTCACTTCACCTTGCTATCGACACAGAATCACCTTCGAACATCGGTTCCGTGAAACTGTATGCGCAGAGTAAGAGAGGGTAGATTATGTAGCTTCTAAGGGCATCCATCGGTTGGTTCGGTTGCTTACTAACGTGCCTAGCAACGTGCCTAGCAACAATGACTGCCAAAGGAACCATCGTTGGGAGTAAACAAGAACTGCCAATCTCCACCTGCTTTGAAAACAAGGTTGGGAATCGGTGCATATTTGTTGCGTGCAGGAGTTAAAAAAAAATATGTGCAAAAATATATATTTGTTCTACTCCATATTTTGACGTCATGCTTTGACTCCATATTTTGACCTCAAACGCTGTATTGGCTCAGCTATTTATTTAGTCGAGATATCTGCATGCACAATGTACATACCCATCATGAAAGTATGCGCACTGTACACGTGCATTCTCGTTCCCGACGTTGAAATCAACTGAGCCTTACCTATTGCATGCATGATCTCCCTCTCCTCTCTCTCTTCCTCTATCTCTCTCTCTCTCTCTCTCTCTCTCTCTCTCTCTCTCTCTCTCTCTCTCTCTATATATATATATATATATATATATATATATATATATATATATATATATATATATATATATATATATATATATATATATATATATATATATATATATATATATATATATATATATATATATATATATATATATATATATATATATATATATATATATATATATATATATATATATATATATATATATATATATATATATATATATATATATATATATATCTCTCTCTCTCTCTCTCTCTCTCTCTCTCTCTCTCTCTCTCTCTCTCTCTCTCTATATATATATATATATATATATATATATATATATATATATATATATCTACCTATCTATCTATCTAGCTATCTTTCTTCGAAGCCTTATATTAAAACCTGCGTCATCACCGTAAGGCAAAAGTAACGGTGTATATTTTCTGTGATTCCAATCAATTCGGTTTCACCACGCACAGACGAGCTTTGCGTCGTGGGTAAGCGAGCGCATGTTGGTTGGTTATTGGTTTTACGACACGTCGACCGTTGAGTCATATAGCGTCGCGAATCTCTCACGCCGATTGGTCGCGGGCGAAGAGTAGCGACAGGTGAGACTCGAACCCACAATCTTTCGATTGTGAGACGAGCATCTTACCCCTATACCACTCGTCCGCTAAGCGAGCGCATGTATGTAGATGAGATGTGCATGTATGGCGTACTGTTCGTATTCCTTGTTTGCGTTTGGCCATCTAGTGAATGTTCGCAGACAGGCCTCAACTTAGGCCTAGCGTTTAATGATCAGCCATGCGACGACCCAGTTTTCATATATTTAGTACCTAAATTGGCAAAGGTACAATATTATGCAGTTGTTCCTATAGACGTTACAGAAGTAAGCTGAAGTACGCTTACTGTGGAGCTAAAATTAGCACCGTAATTTTGATGAAGACGCATACTGTTTGAGGATTTCCTATGTAGAGGGTGACATTCTTTACGTTTTCTGCATGTCTGTCATCGTGATTGCCCCAAGTTACGGCCTTGGAATAAATAACCCCGACGGAATATCGTCAACATTTTTCATAATTATTGCAGTGTGGGTCGTGGAAATGCGCACTATTCGAGAATACATTTCCATATATTGGTGCTCAAAGTACGTTGAAAACGCTCGCAACCTGACAGAATGCATTAAAACTAACCAGAAAAGATATTGTACCCCTCAAAATGCGTCTCGATAAGTTGTGTGCATTGTGCAAATATAAATATAATATAAATACACATTCTACAATATAAAGATATTATACCTCTTAAAATGCATCTATAATAATCGTGTCTATGTGATATGATGGGAAGAGAGACACCAATTATGATAATAGCAGCTGTGTAGCTGTTTTAAATGGGGCCTCGCTGCAAAATGTACACATCCGACAGTCAATCAGCACCCGCTTGATCTTCTTTCACGGCCACACACATCAGAGGCAGCAGTGGCCGCAGCCTTGCAGTCAAGTAGCCCTCACAAAGCTTGTGGACCAGACAGTGTGAGCGCGCACATACTCCGGGAGTGTGCGGTGGAACCAACATATCCAACCTTTCAGTAAGTGCATGGGACTTTTCAAACCGATCGAAAGAGCAAATATCATTACTGCATACAAAAAGTGTGACAGGAAAGATCCAGAAAAGCATCGATCGGACCCTTGTTTTCTTTCCTCGAAAAAGCGCGAGTGCATAATGTGCTTTTTCAACACGTGACTCCTGATCGCATGCCCGGAAGCACGGCTTCATATCAAGGCGGTCATGCTGCACACACTTGGCCACTTGCCTTTCTTCTGCGTGGGGGACGATGTCGGACGGACTCAATTGACACAGATTTTTCGACCGCTTTTCAGAGCGTGAATCATATTTTGCTCATCAGAAAGCTAAAATAATCTTACCATTTGCAGGACCCTGCTCTCGAATGGTTCGTTTCCATCTGTCTGTTACTACCCAGGGAGTCGTCGTGAACGGCAAGACCTCCAGCTGGAGATCAGTAGTTTCCAAGGTCTCGGAAGGATCCTTGATATCTCCTCTTCTTTTTCGATGTTTAGCAACGATTTTCTACAAGATCTTCACGCTGAGCGACTTCTTTATGCAGATGGTATAAAATATTCCGCAAAATTACTTCTCCGGCTAACGGCTTATTGCTGCAACAGGACCTCAATCGTTTGGCATAATACGTCAGGTGAAGAATAAATATAAATCATGAAAAATGCAAAGCGTTCATGATGACTCTCAAACGGATGCTTGTCCAAATGACGTGCAAAATTAACGATGTCGAATTAGAAAAAGTGAACGGATTTCTCGGCTTGGGTGTAACATTGGACTCAAAATTTACCTTTGGAGCTCATGTCAATGACATTGCACCGAAGGCAAACAGTTATCTGAGTATCCCTATGTGATCCTTTCAGGCTGGAACAAACAAAATCAAATTCAAGCGTAGTGCTATAATGGCTGCGTGCTTTGCACGTTCTATTTTAGAATACGCCACCATTATTTGGACTGGCGCCGCAGCCCCCATACTGTGCGGGCCGATCGAGTACAACACAGCTTCCTGATGTGGCTCCTATTTCATACGCCATCTGATCACTGCCTCCCTATCCTACCACGGTCTTCTACAGCATTTTAAAATAAAAAGCCTAGCATGCAGTCATAAGCAATCTGACCTGCTTTTCATCAGAAACATCCTCAAACACAAAATATGTTCGTGTGGCATGGCACATGTTCCTCTGCAGGTGCCACCTCGACCCACACACGACCTACACTGCTCATAGCAACAGCACGTGTTCACACGGTGCAATCGGGTCCGTTTTGCAGACTTCCAGTCTGGTAAATGATTTTCTTTCTCAAAATTTCGCATGGTAGATATCTTTCATACACCATCAGCCTCATTCAAAGCAGCACATACATTGGTAGTTTCGATGAGGTCGGGCGCGTGCAATAGCCATGCAGCGACTGATAGCAATAGGGAGTTATTATTTTTGCTCTTTTTGTCGTAGGTGTGCGCTGATATTTTTATCGACACTTTTGCTATATATGTAAAGCATTTACAACTACGTTAGGCCACATATTTCGTTTATATTACTGTCGCTTCTGTAATGCACACTTGTTTATCCTCACATGTTTTGCAATGGTTTTCCACACTGTGACTTCACCTAATAGTGGAGGATTACTCTGTTGGTGACTAATGTGTCAATGCAAAATATTGAGCTTGTTGGAAGCCTCATTTCCCAGTATTCAATGTAGACAATACATATAATTAAGTGTTCAACTTTCTCAAATCTCTTATCAACGCGACGCTGTCAGTTTGGTCGTGACTGGCAGAATCGAATTTCGACCTGAGATCTTATTCGAATTTCGCATGCAAGACATGACCTGATGTCGACGTCGGGATCGAGATCGTAACCGTAAAAGGTTTGTGAAAGCTAAGTCATGTACAATTATGCGTGGGGGAGGCAAAGACCGGGCAAGCCTAGCCACGTAGATATTCGAAAAGCAAAGTTTATACGAGAACACTTGACCTAACCAGGTTCGACCCGGCCCAGTCCGGCCTGACCCGACCTGACCTGACTGTCCCGGGTTTGTAAGGTTTTGTAAGGCTGAAAACTAAGGCAACGACTTATCCGAGTATCATGGAATAGAAGAGACGTAATGTTTCATTCGCTACCAGCTGGATATTTTGACGTGCAAGTTTCCATTCTGCCTACTTTTTTCCTTACAACATTTGACTTGGGGCCATGCTCTCCATATTTACGCCGTTGTTCAACGGTACATTGCAACCACGCAGTTCGCACGCACGCACGCACGCACGCACGCACGCACGCACGCACGCACGCACGCAGCGGCGAATATGAGCATCGTGGGGTGGTGTTTTACAGTGAATGCCTCTGAGATGAGGTGAAGTGCGTTGGGCGTATTAGTGAGCCTCTCTGGTTCACATTTTTGCATCAACAGACTGTTTGTAGTGATAGTATGGTCAACGTATATAATTAAAAAGGGAAGATAAAAGCAACGAAGTGCTGGCATAGATACATTTTCGCATAGCTACGATATACTTATATATATATATATATATATATATATATATTATATATATATATGTTTATATATATATAAATATATATATATATATAAATATATATATATATATATATATATATATATATATATATATATATATATGTGTGTGTGTGTGTGTGTGTGTGTGTGTGTGTATGGTAATGGTGGCGATGGGCGCAGTAGATCAGTGCGTGTTGTAGTGGAGTAAGTGGTGTAAACCACCTACTGGTGTAGTAGACGTCGCCGAACTTGTTGACCACGCTGCGCATGGCGAATCGCGGCTCGTCAGTGGCGACGATGAACACCACGTTCTTGTACATGGCCCGGCAGTAGGCCAGCGCGGTGGCGAAGAACTGCTTCGACGGAAGGCTGCGGTGGTAGTTGTTCTGCCGGCGACGGAGAGATTAGCGGCCGACTCGGTGACACGGGCGGTCCGAGGCACCCAAATGGGATGAGGCAGAGAAAGTCACGACTGCACCAACGAAAAAACTCGCCCTGCGACTGCTGGTGGGGCCTCACCGGTGCAGTCGGGGCGGGGCATTTCCTCCGAGGTGGTAGCGGGGGCGGGGCTTACGCCTGCTGCTGGGGACTCACCAGTGCAGTCGGGGCGGGCATTTCCTCCGGGGTGGTAGCGGGGGCTGGGGACCCACCAATGCAGTCGGGGCGGAGTATTTCCTCCAGGGTGGTAGCGGGCCCTGGTGCCTTACCAGTGCAGTCGGGGCGTGGTATTCAGAGGTAAACAAAGTGTCCAGCCTGTCACTTACAGAATATCGAACACCACCAGGCTGTCACATGTTGATTGCTCGCAGTAAGACCCGTACGCATGTGTGTGAGCGCGAAATATCGACCATGCCGCTGAAATGGAACAAAGAAGAACGCTTTTGTCTATATATGATCTTCAATTTGTTCAATTATATACGATCTTCAATTATTAATTAATATGTCAAGTTACAACACACCCTATAACCTAATCTTGCTTCTATTGTGCGTATCCATAAATATAATGGTATTATTGTGGTTTAATGTGCTCACAATATGTTGTACACAAATTTTACTTAGCAAAGCAAAACCACAGGCTAGGCTAGCTTTTATTGTGAAAATATGCTCATTTTATGTCGGACAAAAATACGATTTTTTCTTTGAAAAAAAGGTTGGGCCAGGTTAGGTTTCTTAACATTTGTATTATTGAACACACAAATTGTGCCCATAATGAAGAAACAATTTTAAAGGAGGTAGGGTAAACCAGGCCAGGTTATTTTAGGTATTAAAAATAGTAGTACATTATTTTGCTTTCCAACTAAATATAATCATTTCTGAGGGGAATCAGTGGTCACATCATCCTAATCATGCTGATAAACATGGTATTAAAACATGCTATTCTCCAAATCCAATGACTCATTGAAAATGAAATTCACCAATACAAATTGATTTCCCTTGTACTATAGGGAATTCAATATCGCACAAATATCAAGGACAGTGTCATAGGTCATATTTTGCATTGGCTTCAAGTAATTTATGACACTTTTGGTCAATGCAACAAGTTCTGCTTATGACAAAACTTGGGCCCTGACACAAATAAATAAAACCCATGGAAGTGACCAGATGAAATTATTAAAACAAAGGCTCATATCGGAAGAACCAAAACATTTTTTTGATTATAAGGATTCCAGAATGTGGAAAAATGATAAGGATTCCAGTGTGGCAAAATGGCTGAAATAATATGTTAGACTGAGAAATGAGAAAAGTGTCAAACTGAGAAACTGAGAAAAGTGTCACTTCAGTTAGGTATGACAAGGGTTGGGTTTATGTCTTGGAATTCTGGAATTGGAGAGGACAATTTTGTGGCATTACAGGTTGGTATAGAGCAAAGGACTTTGAGGAGTTTTCTTTTAATCTGAATCCTGGATTATGAGAGGAAAACTGTGTAGCATTCCAAGTTGGAGAATGATGCGATTTGTTTCTGTCATCAAAAACCCTTTTTGTACTTTTTTCACGGTCATGTTCCGTGTTTCCATGTTCCCATGATCATGACCAAACAGCAAGGAGATCGCAGTCATTGTCAGACTCAATTCATCTTTTGGAAAAAAATGGAGTGGACAACTTCCCGGAGTTAAAATATTCTGGGCGGGCAACATCAAAGACAAGGCCATGTTTCCAATACTTGTCCTGACCCTCAGAGACGAAACATCACTTACGCAAACATACACAAGTTCAGCTTCAACAGCACCTTAGTACTTATTAGGTAGATACGTACACACTGAATCCAGCTTTGAAAACAAACTGCGCCGGAAAACGGAACTGTTGCGACGGATTAAATCTATGGACGGTGACAGGACACTGCCCCGTCTGCCGCTTGAGATTGCCGAAAGTGACGCCTGGTAACGGTTGCGAACATCGACGATTGCAACCAAAGTATTTGCGATGGGTAAAATCCGAAAGAAGCCGCATCACAAATAGTGGGGCTATCCGCGTATACAACTTTCTCCGCGAAATGTCATTCGAATGTGGTGTGGAGACAGTGGAAAGCGGAGCCTTTTTCACGGACCGAAGCACGTGCAGCCCGCGTCACGATGACGGCGCCCGCACACACTGCAGCCACTGATAGTCAATTCGAAAATTATAGCCGGTACATGGGGCCAAGAAGTGAAAGTGACGGCAAGTCGCCAAGTTTAGCAGTTTCCGAAAACCAGACCCAATCGTGAAAAACGCTCAAAAACGTCGCTTCCGCTTTCCACACCCCTCGTGTGCGTGTGGCGGGTGACTCGGAAAGGGTTGCCACGGCGATGTTGACAATTGGCGTGGCAACACTGAGGTGTTGGTTTGGTGTCGATCGGTCCATTGGTTGTCGAGATATGGTGGTCTGAATCGAGTCGATGGGAAGCGCTAAAATTGGTGATTTTCCGAACGAAAAATCTCAGTTTTACATGCTATTCCTAGGGGCGGTCGGTGATTCACCGGACACCCATTCTCTCAGGACTCCCGTGACGTGCACGCGCAGCACGTTGACCGGACCGCAACGAAATTGCGCCAGACTGATTGCCAACATTTGGGGCTTTCACGTGATGTCAGCCATATCTCGCTACCTGTGATGTGAGCCGTGCCCCACGCCACAAACTGCGCCGGCAAACGGAACTGTGTCGTCGGGTTCAATCTCTGGACGGGGACGGGACAGTTCGTAGGTGACAGGGCTTACCACGGCAATGTTAAAACCTATGGACTTTATCTCGTGTGGTAGCGTTTTTTTTCAGTCCTCTCGATCATAGCTACTATATTGCTTCGGTACGATTCTGATACATGTACTGAAACAAGATCAGTACTTATATGTCTGGATGGTTAGAAAAAAAAACAAATTGACGAGGTATGTTAAGAAGCAAAACGGCCTGATGATAAACACGGTCCATACTCAATGATAATACGGTACCGTAAGTTGTCACCATAACTTGATATATTTTTCAAATATCTGTCACCCACGCTCGTGACCGAGTAGCAGGATTTTTTCACCTCTGGGGGTATTGCCACCGGAGTACCCGAGCCACTGATGACCTACCCATTGACAGTGGAAAATGTCGGTCATCGGAGCACCATACAGAGCGAAGTTGAACTGAATGGCAGGCATCTTCCCACCACGTAAGTATGGGATGTGTGAGCTTTGCCGCATTCTATATGCATTGGCTGCGGTGCACTCCTGAGTTACTGCGGTGCACTGCACTGCGGTCCATTCCTGGTTCGCCGAGGCCAATACGCTAGTTTAGAACCGAGTAGGATATAAATAGAGGATTAATTCGGACCTAGGGCTTAGAAACCCCTCAGATTACTCGTAACCACGAAAAAGGTAATCGAAGGTCATCCTAGGTCAGTAACCTTGAATGACCATGGAAAGGTGAAGGGACAATGTCTGAATGTCAGTCCAGCCACAAACCGCATGCAATTTGGCGCTTTAGGTCACAAAGTCACATCAAGGTGTGATAATCCGCGATATTATTGAAAAGGTGCTCCCATTTATGAGGTTTTTGAAGTTGTAGTTCCGTGACCTTAAATGACCTGACAATTTACTTTACCAAAAGCTGCAAAAAAAACGCACCCTTGATGATACGAAAAATGTCCAATGGCTCCATTGAGCCGTTCGGAAATCACCCACGAGAAAGTTATGAGGGCGGAATTACAACACCCCTCCTCCACCCCCACAGTGGAGAGTACGAAGGTGGCGAGGGGCTGGCGAGGGCGACAGCCCGCCTTATTGATTAATAGGTCAGTACATTGTTGAACCGGGTGGGATCACGGCTTGTACTGCGGTTTTCGCTGGCTGTCTGCAGGTTGCATAGAAGTTAATGCGGAGCAGAACCGGGGCGTAACTTAATGATACAAATGATGCTGCTGCAGCATCTGCTGGGCTAAATTACGATAGCTAAAGCTGCAGGTACAGCCGACTGTAATTATAATTATAGCTCAACACACATTCTAAATTTCTGGGCGCATGAGTAAGGGTACACCGCGATCCAAATTACTGCGCTCTTATGGCCAATGCCGCTGCAGCTAATGACCAGGATGCTTTATATACACTGTTACGTGGCTATTTGACTGGATACCCATGGTCGGTGTTGCCATTGAGGTCAGGCTGAAATTTCCATCGCGTCGCAGTTCCCAAGACCCCAAGATCGCAGTTCAATGTGATTAACTATCATTGCAGCGGCACACGTGAATATGTCGGCACACGTGAATATGTCCGTATCACGTAACATGTCGCGGATATCGGGCACCGTACGCCTTCATGGTGAGCCGCAGCCGAAGTGCTGGCATCATCGGCGCGGTGGGACTTTAAGACACGGCTTCCGAGCTCAAATTTGGGCCCAACTCGATCGCTAAGTTTGTGAATTTCCATTGCCAAGTATCGCCGACACACTGTCCCACAGAAGCCGACCACACAGCCCTACGTGTTGTGAATTTCCATTGCCAAGTATGGCCGACACACTGTCCCACAGAAGCCGACCACACCTACGTGTTATTTTTGCAACCCAGATACGATTCTCCTCTCAATCTTAGGAATGTAAATAAAATTTGCTGTGCTATGCCACAGGATTAAGGGTAGATGATACTTTATCATAAAAATACACGTTTCTTATATACTTTTTTATGCTTCACTTATACGGTTTATTATTACAAATGTATTTTTACATTATTTCACCATCACCATGACTTCCTTCAACGGTATTGGACCTAAGGCCTTGGTAGAATTATAATTAAGCAAAACCAGTAGCTATATAACAGAAAAGTATGTCCAACATACGGCACGAAACATATGACGTCATTATGCGTAAGTGCAAAAATACACCATTAATACCCATAACTACATGTCCGGAAAGCTGGGATAGCATGTTTTCGTTCAAATCATCAAAAGGCGGTCGACCAAAGTAAGGAAATGTCTCAAGATTTGGATCCAGGTCCCAAGCTCCCACGATCGGAGGCCATTTTCCAAAATTTTGTACAATTTCCCAAGGTGTGGCAACACCGCCCACGATTGCTTAGATGCATTTATAAATAAAGACTATCCGTACTGTGCAACCAGATGCTAATGCTAGGTTTGACTAGTGTACCACCTGGTGGTTGTGGCCTGCACCAGGACATCTGCCACTGCAAAGGCCACTTGCATCAACGTAATTCCTATGCTCCTTGATGAAGCATATTTTCATGCTCACTCAAATTAGAATACATAAATACACACATCAGATGTGGGGATAGTTTTTTACATGCGGTGTTTTAGTGCACTAAATGGCTTTCATTATGACAGAAATGACTTTGGGATCAAAATGCTTAATAATTTTTCGTTAGTGACAAACCTAGAGATGTTTCGACGCTTTTAGCAGTGACTGAGGTTATTCTTTTTAGTAAATTCACAATTTATGGGTCATTTTTAAGATCAGGAAATATTAGACTGGAAATCAAACTACTATACTTTACAATTCAATCACCTATTCCTCTTGTAGCCAATGCAAGGCGCGCGTATGGGTGCAAAACGACTGAGGACAAATGTGCACGGTGTAGCCAGTTAACTCGGCATTGCCCGGGCTCCTCAGTCGCGCACCCCTGGTCGGGAGGGGTAGGCATTCCCCTGCTTATCTTAACAACAGCCGGGCCGATTTTAAAAATTCAAACGACAATCGATGGCGGAATGCCGTGGGATATGAGAGCACTTAAAAATTATGTTTTAGGTCCGCATTAAGGTCACAGGTCAAAGCCAAATCTATCAAATGTGAAGCATTGAAAAATGTGACTGTCTCGGCAACGCATTGGATTCAAAATTATATTTCATGGTGTGAAATCATCGTGCACTGATAAAGCATGTTGCATAAGGAGGTGGCCGATGTCAAGTGTGCCGTACGAGGTCGCAGGTGAAGGTTAAGTGCAGTCCAGATGAGAGCTGAAATATCGGCCGTTGCTTCTCCTACTTGAACCATCTAAACGTAAAGTGGGAGTGCTTAGTCGTGATTTCGAGTATCAGAAACGTGAACAAATGTCGTCGTTTGTTCATAGGCCACGTAAGGTTAGTGCCAGTTGGATGACTTGGAGGTGAGAAGCGGATGGATACACTATTATGGTTTGTAATGAAAACAAAACGATACATAATTAGGTACTATTTTTTCGGACTTACTCCACATTTCTCGATGAAATGTTTAGCAGAGGCAGCCGTCATAAAAGACTTTCGTGCATGACAATACAGATGAACAGGTGGATTGAAAGCAGACCAGACCAGTTGACGGAGGCGGATCATTTTGACCGATCTGCTGCACTCGATACCGGTCGGCCGGGTGTACTGGTACGTCTTAGAGCGCAGCACATGCCGTTGTACGACGGCATGCACATGATCCAGTGCGCTAAAAAAAACGAGGATGAGCGGGGCGTACTTACCGCAAGGTCAGTGTTCTGATCAGTGCCTCTCACGTGCACACCAACAATGGTAGAGTCTCTTCGTCTTCCCAACACTTTGTGGAAGTACGCCTGCACCTGTGGATGCGGTATTACACGTCATAAGATGCGGTATTACACGTCATAAGATGCGGTATTACACGTCATAAGATGCGGTATTACACGTCATAAGATGCGGTATTACACGTCATAAGATGCGGTATTACACGTCATAAGATGCGGTATTACACGTCATAAGATGGTTCACGTCATAAGATGCGGTATTACACGTCATAAGATGCGGTATTACACGTCATAAGATGCGGTATTACACGTCATAAGATGCGGTATTACACGTCATAAGATGCGGTATTACACGTCATAAGATGCGGTATTACACGTCATAAGATGCGGTATTACACGTCATAAGATGCGGTATTACACGTCATAAGATGCGGTATTACACGTCATAAGCTGCACGTAGGAAGCGGATGTGTCGTGTAGGCTTGCCCTGAAAGTGTTTTTTTAAATTGTAGATTGTCATTTGGTATTTCCCCATTACTTTTTAAACGCAAACTGAAAATCAGCCCGAATATGGATATTTTAGTTCACACTGAACACAACGGGAGAGAGGGAGCATTAAACTTAGAAGTGACTGGGCACCTTGCACCGCCTGCTTTAACTGAACAACTCCGTCTGTTTTATGGTCTTACTACTGATAACAAAGTAACGGAGAAATATCTCAGTTGATCTCAGTCAGTTGATCGAAATATCTTCCAAGGGAATCAGTGTTGATCTGAAACTATTCTCGGTTCACTCTATCTTCTATGCAAACATTTCTAAAATGTGTGTTTGATGGTCACCATGAAGTGTAAGAAATATCACGATGCCCAACGCCTCGTCCTGGCTGCCAAATGCTAATATTTCTACCATATAGCTCGTGTATTTTCATTCCATGGGCGCTACATGACTAATGAAGTCGCTGCGCCCTGAAGCCCTAATAACTTTTGTCTTTTTTTTTCTTTTTTTTAAATAAATTTTATCCGAGTTCTTGCTGGGGTGGCTTTATGAGCCAGGGTTCTATTGCTAAGCAGAGCTTGTTGCGTGAACCCTGGCCCCACCACCCGATCCATTAATTCCAGATCAACGGCAGAATTTTGACCAAAGTTTAACGTGCCGTCAATGCACCGACACGGCCGCCCAGTAGCTCGTCCCCGGCCTTATTGGGCCAGCTGCCAACTGACCCTCCCAGCCGGGGGCTAAATGCGAGCGCGCGAAGGATTCGAACCCTGTCGCCAGGACAGGGAGACCGGCGCCAGGCTCTAACCAACTGCGCTACCGGGGCGGCAAACTTGTGTATTTACATCTCATAATAGCCAGTAACGATAGAGAAACGAAACGAGATCGGTCGCCAGAAAGCGTACAAAGGTGTCAAACGGCAGGAAAAAAAGTAGTCCAAAATATTGTGTACCTGAATGGAACCTGACTTAATTTCGTCCTAATCCTGCTTTCAAACACCAGCCGTCGTACGTCCAATGAATTCCGATCCAATTGGCGATGTCACCTCATTATTTTAGAAACGACTTGATAATCTTCGAATACATCTTGTTCAGCATTAAATATACACTGGCTTCATATCAAGCACACCGTTGAGGGCCTCTAAACATAGCTGAAAGCAGCCTGAGGGAGAGAGGCGGTTCTCTTCAAGATTTTGAGAACCTCAGGTGAGATGCGAATACCACAAAGACTCCCAAGGTGGAACGCGAGTCAGAGAAGCTGTCCAAGGCAGTCTTAAGTTCACAAGACCATAGGTACTAACATTCAAAATAGTCACTTGCCATCAACATATCAGCATGAAGCGAAACGCTCAAAATTGCTCCGCAAATGTTTCGTGCAATGGCCGGTTATCGTTCCGCAAAAGCGAATTACGTACAATCATGGTTGTATTTCATATCATGTGACTTCCTTGTAGAGACAATTTCATAAAAGATAATTAAATAGGAGGTGACACGGATGAGTTAACTAAGACGTATGGTTCCTTTCATTTCCACCTGCTAGAGAAGGCGTATGAAAACATTTCTTATCGATGATGCCAAATTGTGAAAAGTGAGACGTGTGTGAACGCTGTGAAAAGTGGCGTGTAACGCTGTGAAAAGTGAGACGCTGTCAACATCAGCAAACTTCGCTCAATCGGGCAGACAGCTCGGGCTTGCTATTTTCAGCACTGACCAATATTATTGCGCCAGCACGCCTATATGATTCCTTCAAGTGAGCTCAAACTCCGCCATTGTTTGGTTAATGGCGCATATGACAAGAAACGTTTAACGCAATGAAGCAGCAGCCGCCAAAATGAAAACCACGGTTTTCCATTTTGTTCGCTCCCTGTATCCGCCGTTGCCAAAATTGGGAAGGGGAAGGGGAAGGGGAAGGGGAGGGGAAGGGAAAGGGGAGGGGAGGGGGAAGGAAAAGGAATGGGAAGGGATTCGCTGTGGAATTGGTTCGGTTCACACAAACAAACAAACAAACAAACAAACAAACAAACACACACACACACACACACATATACAAACACACATACACACACATACACAAACACACATACACACACACACATACACAAACACACATACACACACACATACACACACACACATACACACACACACACACACATACACACACACACATACACACACACATACACACACATACACACACACACACATACACACACAGCGATATCACTGCTGCACGATCGATCGACGATATTTTCGAACTGGATGGATCAGCTGGCTGCTCACCTAGACTATTGTATCAGATGGATATAGCAGCGGCTTGTCCAACAGGTACCACAATAGGCACAGGAGAAGTTACGCCGGCTTTCGGTGCAGGTATGGTACTGGTACAGGCGTAGCACATATTTTGAATGTGGAATTGGTGAGAAAGGGTTTTACGAGGTCTTCTCATGCGAGGTCCTTGGCATAATAATATGCTGCACAAAATTTCGCGAGGTGCGTCCACGACCTCCTCGCTTTGGCGATTCAAATGGGTGAAGGTGCAGGTGCACAAAATAGTTCCCTTGCACCCTGGCAGGGAAGAGGTCAAATTACACGTTGCCGCTGTATGTCATCATGCTCCTTGCAGCCGCACTCAAACACCAGTGCACCTGCAACAGGTGGAACTAAAATACCAGTGCTCCTGCAACAGATGCAACTCAAACACCAGTGCACCTGAAACACGTGAAACACAATCATTCGTGCGAAATGAGTGTGCATCGACAAGTAGACAGGAGAGATACTCACCGATTCCTGTATCGAATCTTGGAATATGAACTCATCCTTCGCTATTCTTGGTAAGAACGGCGAAAATACTGGAAATCCGTTCTCGGAAGGCCAGTCTGCAACAATTCAAATGTAGTGGGGCTATAGCATCGCAATGACCACTTGCTTTGTAATAGTAAATATTGAAGCCTTGTGGGAAGTATAATTATAGAGCTATCAAATAGTTTTATCCTGAGAGAGAGAAAGAGAGAGGGAGAGAGAGAGAGAGAGAGTGAGAGTGAGATAGAGAGATAGAGAGAGAGAGAGAGAGAGAGAGATAGAGAGAGATAGAGAGAAAGAGAGAAAGAGAGAAAGAGAGAAAGAGAGAAAGAGAGAAAGAGAGAAAGAGAGAAAGAGAGAAAGAGAGAAAGAGAGAGAAAGAGAGAAGGAGAGGGAGAGAGAGAGAGAGAGAGAGAGAGAGAGAGAGATGAGAGAGATGGGGGGAGGGGAGAGGGAGGGGAGAGAGAGAGAGAGAGTGATAAAAAGGGAGAGGGAGAAGAGTCACTGATGCTATTATTCGTAAAGTTTTGGCAAAGTAGTGTACGTCTTTTTGCATGTCAGCCAGTCTTTTGACTGGCTGTCGTTTCTGCCTAACATTTTGACATTGAAGAAGTGTATACTAGACCAGTGATTCGGTTGAGCTATCCGTTTTGAAATCGGCTCATGGGTTGCGAGACTTTAAAGGGAGGTGTGAAATCCAACCCAACTCTATAAATTTAGGCGTGCGACCCCGACCGATGGTGTTGTGTGGATATTCCTAATATCGTTTTTGACCATGCTAAACCCCTTGTTATTATTGGAACCATTGTGGGTTAATGTATTAAACAGGAGTGATCACATACATGCATAGGAAACAATTGCTGTGTTCGTTTCTAGTCTGGCCAGTTCAGTATGTTGCAATTGTAATGACAGTTTGATGTAATTGAGATTGCATGTGTACACTGGCGGATCCAAAGTGTGTGTGGAGGGGGGTGGGAGTGGGGGGGGGGCGGAATTGAGTCATGCCCCCAGAGGCAGATTTCTGCACACATGTTGCACTAAAATTGGAATTCCCAAAAATCTAAGAACAATTTATGATATAATTATTATCTTTAACAGGCCCGACGACTATTCGCTGTTTAAATCAGAAAGAATTTGTGAAAATAAGACAATTTTGTATTTGGTTTCGCGAGCTAGGCGTTTGGATCCGCTTCCGCCTGTGTGCGAAACAAAGTGTATTGCATTTTATTTGCCTGCTTGCATCTGTAACTGTGCTCCCATGCCCGTACATGCTATGCAAATAAACTAAAAGAAACCAAGTTGCGCATAGTCGGCTAAGTGGATATCGAGGTCTAGTAAATATGATCTCTTCTTCCTCACTGTGGCGGGTAATTCTACAACCTTCCTCAGCCAGGTTGAGTCATTAGAAGAGCCAACTGAACATGAAATGGTAATGCCAACTGTTTAATGTGTTCTTCTCATAGTCATAGTCATAGTCGTATATCGAGTTCTCCATATTCGTGGCTTTTCAGCACTCGCGTCAATACATGGTTCAATGATAAAAGAGAAACTCGAATTATGAAAAACACTAAATAACGCAAAACGTCAATGGAAAAAGATAAAATGATAAAACATGCCATGAAATACGCCTCTGAGCATCAACCCTATTATTCCACGTGCTGACCGCCCGATACAGAAAGCTGCGCCTCGCAGCTTCCGTATTAATGCGGGGCAGCTCTAATTTAGTCGCGTCAGTTCCTCGAGTGCTCCTACTGGAGATTTCGGAGCGGAACTTAATACTGTTGGCCAATGTAAGGGTGTCAGATGTTGCAAGCAGTCTTCCAACCATGGCCAAATCGCGCTCTTGAAGCATGTTGTCGAACTTCAGCCAATCCAGGGCCTCCAGCGTCGCTGTAATGTGCTCTCGTCGACTTATGCCAGAGACGATACGTGCGCCGAAATTGATGACCTTTTGAATTCGGTGTTTCTGAGTTTTGTTGCAGCTCCCCAAACAGTTATATTGTAGTAGATGTGGGGAAAAACCAATTCCTGAACGAGCAACTTTTTCGTTTCGGGGGGAATTTTGTGCCGTAATTTTGACAGCCCGACGAGAACACAGTAGCAGCGGCGAGTTACTTGGAATATCTGTTTTTCCCATGACAAAGCTGAATCTACATAGATGCCGAAAATTTTGGCGTGGGGCGAGGGCTTGATTTCGTTGTCCCCAAATGTGATAGAGAAGTTTTTGCCCAGTTTCAGACGCCGAGATTTTACAACTATTAGTTCCGTTTTGCTAGGGTTGATTTTGAGCCGATTTTGGGTAAACCAAGTTAGAGTCATACTCAAGGTGTGCTCTACTCGTTGTTTTAATACTTCCAAATTTACCGGGGTGTGAGTCCAGAAATTGCACGTCATCAGCACGGGTAACCTGTTTTCCGTCTGGGAGATGAGATCCAAGGTCGTTGGTGAAAATCAAATGTAATTTTGGGCCACATAGAGAACCTTGAATCACACCGTGGGTCACTGGTAGCGCCCCAACGGAGCTGCCCTGAACTGTCCGAGTTCGACCATGCAGCCAATCCCTAAACCAATGATCATCAATGCCGTACCAGCCTATCTTGTCTAACAGCCGACCGTGTTCCACAGTGTCAAACGCACGAGACGTATCCGCGGCTAGGAGTGTCGCCACACGACCGCAGTCTATACTTGTTGACGGAAAATTTACGGTCTCTAACATTGCTGTCTCCGTAGAATGCCTACTTCGAAAACCGTGCTGATTTGGGCACAAAATATGATTCTCTTCCAAATACGTGGAAAGCTGGAGACAAACCAATTTTCCGCAAATCTTGCCACCAACGCCCAATATCGATATGGGTCTAAAATTCCCTGGGTCGCTACGATCGCCCTTTTTATACAGCGGCAAAACGCTCGCCTCCTTCCATCCGGCTGGAACATCACCAGTGCGAAGTGAACTATTCACTACGTGCAGCAAATGCGGCCCTATTACGCTAGAGGTCATCCTCAGCATTTCGATAGTTATTCCATCATTGCTACAAGCACGTGAAATCCCATGGTCTTAAGCGCAAATGAAAGTTCGGGAAGCGTCACAGTCCTAACTCTAAATGCACTACTGCACACGCGAGGCGGCCGTGGGGACAGTGGCTCCCCTGCGGAGCAGCGGCCAGCGCAGTGGCGACATCTGCACCAGCGCTGACGAAATGTCGGTTCAGCCTCTCCGCCCAGGCAGGGTCGCTGTGTGCTGGTGTGTCCATTCTGGGCTCCCGTTTCTTAGATGCCAGCAGGAAACGCCGAACGTCTGTTCAGGTTTTCGCCCGAGAATTTCGGTACGAAAGAGCGTACAACTCTGAACAGGCTATGTACTGTGCCCTTTTTACCGCGTTTCGGCTGTCCTTGTACATCTGCTGTATCATCGCGTTTTCTGGATCCTGGTCCCTGGCCTCACGCGCTCGGTCGCGACTCTGCATAGAGTCTCTGAGCTCCTCGTTGTCGTGTAGCCACGGGCATGGTGGGTGTTTGAGTATGACATCCCGGAGAGGCATGTGTACGTCAATCCGGGGCTGCCACACAGCACGCCAGGCGTCCCACTTCTCTGCGGTTGTTTCAGCAGTTTAAACTTGTCCCCAGTTGGCTTGCAGTAGATCGAGGCACAGGGCATCCTTGTTGACGTTTCTGGATGACCGGACTTGGATAAACTGCTCTTTGGGGCGCACACGTTTAACCGAGACGTTGACAGCGACGAGGTCGTGGTCGCTGAAGGAGCATTTCACGACACGTGGATCGGTCGTGAGGTCAGGTCGCGTCGTGATAATGTGGTCGATGAGGGTGGCTGTAGTCGGGGTGGTACGGGTTGGCGCGCTGATGAGCTGCTGGAACGCAAGCTCCTGAAGCATCTCGATGTACCGCTGAACCCCTGTCGCATTTAGTTGGAGTAGGTCCAGGTTTATATCACCCAGCACGTAGCACGGCTGATTTTTGGTGAGCACATGCGTTAGCTGATGGTGCAGGTCCTCCAATGTTGGAGCAACTGGCGCTTTCGGTGGTCGGTATAACACACCGAGAATGAACGGAGATTTGCCTAAGAAACGTAGCCACAGACTCTCTAATGGAGAGCCAGTAGTGGGTACCGCAAGTATTTCCGCGCGCGATGTGTCCCTGTATAAGACGGATAAACCACCGTCGCGTGACGCGCAGTCGCGCCTCTCCACGATATAGCCGGGGAAAAGTAGGAACCTGCTATCCACGTCCTCATTTAGAAACGTTTCACTGACGCACATAATGTCTAAATCGTGTGAGCTGAATAGTATGTTCACATCATCGATTGATGGCATCAGGTGGTTGATATTTAAGTGAGCTATCGTGATATTGCGATTTTGTCGCGGTCGTTCTTCGCCCGGCTGGTCACATAAGCGGGCTGTCTGCCGTGCTTTCGGTATGGGTGGAGAGGTCAAAAACCGGTGCGCTGTGTAGGCAGGCGGCTGAGTGTCGGTGCGGCTGACCGCGGTTGCGCCTGACGCCTGTTGTCGCCTCTGCTGCACGCGCCGGCCGGTACGTGCCCCTCTGTGGGTGGAGCGGCGAGCGGCCGGGTCATCCCGGTCAGCGGGTCATCCCGGTCCCAGGTATTTCTCTTCGCGGCTGCACTGAGCCAGCCGACCACGGTCGGTGGGGCGGGGCGACCTGCCATGCCGGGCGGAACAGCGGGCGAGATCCCTGGGTCGCCACAAGACCACGGCCAGCCGTCCGGCGCCCATATCGGTGGGGTACCGTAGAAACCTCCCTCCGGCACGCTGATATGCTAGAAGGGGTCCACCAGAATCGGTAGAATGGGTCGCTGGGCAACCGGGCCCCGGCCATGCGGGCAGCTCAGGCATCGGCACGGACAAATCGACACAAATCAACCATGAAAACAGGTAAAGCGAACAAGAACGCCAGAAGGAAAGTCATTATTCGGAAACACCACTGTCAAAGCCAGGTTGTCGCACACTTTTATCACTCAAACACGACAATAACCGTTAAAATCCGAATAAAATCACGGAGCTCACAACACGCGGCCGCCGTACTCAGGAGCGCGCGTCCGACCTAACTATATATTAACACAAAGACTGACGGCTTATGTGGCGCTCATATGTAATTCAAGTCAATTCAATTGCAGCTTGGCGGAGGTACGGCGTTGAAGTGAAGCCACAGCCGTCGTTTATTGTGTCAGTCTTTCCATTTTCAACTCAATTTTCCATCTCACCGACCGCAATTCAAGACCGTCTGTCACGAAGCGGGTCGGAGTCCTGGCTGTGATATTTTCATACCAGAAAAAAAAATATCTGAACCACATGGGCTCGAACTCGCAATGTACCGTTAGAGCGCAATGTAGCGCAATGTAGCGCAATGTAGCGCAGGAGGCAGCCATAGCTTGACACGTGCAGAGGAGCGATGCGTGAATGTACACTCATCCACTACTACGATGCTTGAATGTACACCCATCCGCTACTACGATGCTTGGATATGCACCCATCCGCCATTGCGAGGCTTGGACGCACACTCGCTCGCTACGACTATATATGGATGCGCACTCGCTCGCTAATACGATATCTGGATGCGCACGTACCGGCCACTACGATATCTGGATGCGTACTTACCGGGAACAACGATACCTGGATGCTCACTCACCGGCCACTACGATGCAATGGTGGTCGGGATTGTTGGCGAAGCAAGGGTATCGCCTGCCGATTACCACGGGGCAGGGCAGCAGTACTTCGAGGTTGCGGTACCACGTGAAGTGCCAGTTGGCCCGCCTGTACTGGACTGGAACACAGGTGACGACGACGCTCCACGTTCTGCATGTGGCATGCGAACCATATTCAATTCCAATTGTCATAGCAACGCTCCCGACTGGGCCGCGCACCCGCCGAAACAAGCTTGGAGCAAGTATCCAGGCTTCACATCACATACATAATACATAATCAGATACTATTGGTCGCCTTTTTCATCCGCGCTGTCTCTCCGGTCAAAACCCACAACACGTCTCTGGAGTTGTTGTTGTTGTCGTTGTTGTTGTTGTTGTTGTTGTTGTTGTTATTAAAGACCCCTCTAACTTCTAAACTAAGCGATGCGTGGAAATGAACCGGGTATCATAAAGTTATGGAGTAAGGGGGTCCGAAAATGGCGTCAATTGTATTATAAAATAATTTATCAAATGAAAATAGCGGCTTTTCGGAAAATTTGACTTTCCAAACACAATTTACATATCTATTCTTGGTAAAGCCACATAGTTAAAAGGCACGTCATTTGATAGCTAATTACACAGCGCACATTACAAAGTAATCACATTTGCCCACCATGGACCAGAATTGGCAGTGACCTAAGGTCACTAACCTGACCTCAAACACATGTCCAAGATATACGTGCTGTAAGCACTGCCAAATTATAATAATGTAGTAATCTTCGTTTCAATATAGTTTTACACATAAAAGCCAAAAAATATACCCCTTGCTATAGGACAATGACCCAGGATTACCTTGATCCTGACTATGATTCATAGTGCTTGTTCCACCGGGTAATTTAGGTCGTCCAATGCAACGATGATGCTATTTAGGCCATGAAAACTTCAAATAAACCACAGAAACACGAGCATCTAAATAGGGTTTGCCCACCGATCGCGTTTTATCTTGACCTGTCCCCAGATAACTCGACGGAGGTCAATCAAGTTCGAAAAAGAACTTCAAATTGGAAAAGTCAACCAAATTGGAAAATAAAAAACTTTTTGTGGTACAGTAAGAAGTACTGAAACATTACGTCCGATAGCCGAATGTTAGCGAGGCGTGTGATTGTTCACCCGGACGGCAATTTTTACCGAGCAATAAAAACGTGTAATAATCCGAATTTAAGAACAATAAGTGGCTGTGTGCGAAAGGCAATCCACAAGGAGGTGACCTACAACCTAACTTTGGAGAGATGGGGCTTAACAGATTCCACGTGCTCACTTGGTGGCGATCTGATGCTGAGGCGAGGGAAGTACTTGCTCAGCTTGCCGTCCTGTTCATTGGTCGTGTAGACATTGATGTTGTACTTCTCCCGTAGAGCATATAACATGCTGTATTTTATCATCAGGTTCCCTAGACGAGAACTCCCAAACATGAGGAGGTGTACTTGGCACGTGGAGTTCTCGTCCAATTTCTGCGAATTGAGGAAAACATTATGATAGTTTATGGAGTTGTTTCATCAAATCGTCGAACAAGACACCTTGTGTTGGCTTGCGGAGCACAAGCGGATATACATGGGGAGGCCCTCACAGCCGCCGTGTGGGCAGCACCGACGGTTTCCGACACTGATCCCAAGTCTACACTACTTTTGGGAGGGCGACAGGGCGGGCGATTGTCCGGATCAGCCTCATCCCTGCCATCCCTGTCCATAGAGGTGTTGAGATCGACTGTGTCGGTGATGCTGGCAGCGGATGAGCTCGTGACGCAGGTGGCTGCGGCGGAGATGGTGGCGGTGATGAAGCCCTCGTCGTCATCGTTGACGGCAGGAGTGGTGGACGTGGAGGGGCAGGCGGCGGCTGAGGCGGTGGCGACAGCGGCGGCTGACTGAGATGGTGGTGGCGGCTGCAGTGGCAGAGGTGGCGTGGACGTGTGTGTGGGGGGGGAGTGGCGAGGACAGCGACACGAGTGACGGAAGCAACAGCAGTGGTGTCTGGGATGACGTCGGTTATGGTGCTGGCTGTGGCGATGGCACAGATGGCAAAAGCAGCAGCGGTGGTGGCAGCACGGATCCCGGTAGAAACTCCTACTGGGGATGAGGCCGTACCAGTACTATCTACCGCGGCCGCAGGGGCATTGGATCTTCAGGCTGTGCACGTCTGCATCGGCTTCTTCCACCTTGCTACGTTGGCACGAATGACACCTTGCTGTGTTGGCCTCCTATGAAGAGGTGATGATCTGTTCGCTGGTCTTGAAGAAACTCTGTCAAGACAGGTGGCTCAGGGACTATTTAACCGCGCCGTCTCGGGGGGTTGATACGCGGCCCCCACTAAGGTTTTCCGCAGATAGTGAAAGAACGGCGAGCGGCAGCGTGCCGAAATTTGGCATACCTTTTTCCATATCAATCTGGCATATTGTGTCAAAATTTTGAGGTCAGGTCATCTAGGGTCAACGAATTAGTCAAGGTCAAGTCAGGTCACCTCCAGAAAAGTGCAACCAGTCGTTACGCTTTAACGGATAATGACATTTTAATGAAATTTTCAGCGTTTGCTTACCTTTAGGGGCGAAACAAAACGCACCAGAGGAATGTTTAACTTTTTCCCGTGTTTGATTACTTATTAGTTTTGCATATTTGCCCATTAGGGCTAAAATCGAAGATTCTGGTTAAAGCAAGCTTTTTATGAGAGTAAGTTGACTTCGAAGAACGTTTTCGGTTCGCTCTACCTATCACAAAAAGAAAATTAAAGATAATTAAAAACACAAAATTTTGAAATTTCAAAAAAGTAACTTTTTGATTTCTGGGTGGGCAAAAATTGTAGGGCCATGGTCGATTTCGACTTCCTTTTCTGATTCCTATCAATTTTTGTTTTTCCAAATCTCCCCCAAATGAACTCCCCAAAGCCAAAAACATGATGTAAGTTGTGAAAACCAAGGCCCCCTAGTGATTGTGTGTAATAAAATATATATACACGACCTTCAATATACCAGGAGGTGCTGAGTTGACATCAAAAGTAACGATAAGGTTTGTACTTTATTGCTCAACGATTCGGCCAGGGGCCATCGTCAGGAGCCCCTGACGATGGCCCCTGACACTCCTGACGATGGCCCCTGGCCGAAACGTTGAGCAATAAAGTACAACCCTTATCGTTACTTTTGATGTCAACTCAGCACCTCCTGGTATATTGAAGGTCGTGTATATATATATTTTATTACACACAATGTCTAAAACTCAGGAGCATCTAAGAGCCATTCTTCGTTATATTGCCCCCTAGTGACGTCACTTTTGGGGGATAACATTTTGTTTGTGATTTCTGGCCCTACTCGTCGAGCGCTTCCCGATGACACTTCTTTCGTTTTATTGCGACGCTTAGTCTGGAGATTAGAGAGGGCGTTTATATCACCCCCCCCCCGAGACGGGGTGTGAGGATATGACTGGAAAGACGGGGAGGTTTAAATATCAAATAGTGAGGATATTCAGGAAGCAGTAAGTGCTGCTGTTTATTCGGCTTTAGGCCGTTCTCACATGCGCACCTTAACCCCACAGAGACCAGTTACCGTGTCACTCACCGGACTCTCCAGCTTCATAGGAATTCGCGCCGCAGCTCAACAGGTTCTTCAACCACCTGCCGGATGCAATTCGCTATCCATACATGATGCTCATTGAGAACATGCTTCCCCATTTCTTTGACCCTTCGCATCATTTTCTCCCGACTACATAGCTGGCAGTTGGAAGCTGATTTCTTGACAGATTATATAGCTACACAACATTCAACATGCTAATACTAATAATGAAAATTACTTACTATATATTATGCACTTATATTACAAGCTTATTTGCTTAGCATATAAGTACGAAGTGTGGCGAATCCGGATAACGCTTAGCCGGTGAGAAGACGAGCCGGTGAGAAGACGGAGTCAGCAGAATCAAACAGATGCAGACCTATTGAAGCAATACGAGGGAGAAAGACTTCCAGAGCGGCAACGCCATAGCAACAAAGGTTAGTTAGTTATTGTGGTTTAGGGGCGCATCGACTGCATAGGTCATTTCGCGCCCAAACCATAGCAACAAAGGAGGAGGGAAGCATACCAAGGAGTAAAATGAGAGGAAAACTTAGTGAGATAGCATGATGAAAGGGAGAGTAGCAAAGAGTAAAAGGGGAGTGAACATAGAACGATGAATGTGCAACAAGATAGCCACGCTATGTAATAGCAACAGGGGGCGGAGGTGCACCAGAGTAGCATGAAGAGGTGGGAACCCGTTTGGAGAAGATGAGGAGGGAGACGTACGACGACAGAATGGGAGCTACTGATCAGGGTGGGGGTGGGAGGGGCGACTTACCATGGCCATGCTAGTGTCGTCATCGTCATCGTCTGTGCATTCCATCAGCTGTTGGTCGTCCTCCGAATAGGAAGCGAGTGGCCAGCGGTCCCGCGGGCCTCCGGTATCCGCACTGCCGACTGTCGCACAAATCGCAAACGATCATCAATGGTCGCCTTCAGAGAGATGACCAGGGCATTCACTGAATGTCGTTATGTATTTCATAATTTCAACACTTCATCATCGAACTCAATCTGGCTCGGAATTATTTTTGATGTACTGTTCATTAAAGAGGCCATTTATGTCTCCTCACATGAATTAATCAATTAGCGCAGTAAACACACGCGTTGGGACGATGCATTCACGTGGCGTGACGTGTGGCATGTGGCGAGGCTATTCTCAGATTACACCTACACCACGGCTCGGCACTTTCTGTCATGACACCCTTCCCAGAGGTCTGAAGCTATCCCGATAATTTAAAAAAAAAGTGTAAGGCTCAGCGACTTGTATGTGCCGTAAAGCCAGAACCAAAAGCGACGAAGAAGCGGGTGCAAAGTTCGTGACTGTCAATCTCAACGGCATAAACATTTCCTGAAGTCCTGATCTGAGAGGTCTTAGCCGTAAGACCTGATATCGCTAAAGTCCACGTTTCAAGTCAATGTCAAAGGTGCACAAAGCTACCTACAATGTACGCGACATAATTGAGTCCCCGATGAGGCAGATTCTGTGTTCGTTCGATGGTTAACCCGCGCAGGTTTTTTTTGTCAGATCCTCACACCCTGTCTCGAGGGGGAGGGGCTTTTCATACTTCCGTCTAGCTTCAAAACTAAGCATTGCACGAAAACGAAAGTAGTGTCATCGGAAAACGCTCGACTAGTAGAGCCCAAAATCAACCCAACATTTTCTCTTCCCAAAACGAAACGTCACTATGTGATCATGACTGACATCATGTTCTTTACTTTGGAGAATTCATTTTGGGGAGATTTATTATAAAAATAGTTGGAATAAGGAAAGGAAGGAAAAATTGACTATGGCTTTTTTTTTAAATTGCCCCCACCCGAAAATCAACATTTCATTTTTTTCTCGAAATTTTAGTTTTCAATTTTCTTGACTATTTCTTTTCTAATGGATAGGGCGAGCCGAGAAACGTTGCCTAAGTCAACTTGCCCTCACAACAAGTGCTTACTTTAGCCAGAATCTTCGGTTTTATCCGTAATATGTAAATATGTAAAGCTAGTAGGTCATCATAAGTGGATAAAAATCAAAATTTACTTTGGTGCGTTTTGTTGCATCCCTAAAGATAAGCAAACGCTAAGCGTTTCATTCAAGTATCTTTATCCGTTGAAGCGTAACGACTAGTTAAGCATTTTTCTAGTGACCGCATTTGACCTTGACTAACTTGTTGACCATAGATGACCTGACCTCAAAATGCTCACACATGTCAAAATGATGTGGGAAAAGGTACGCCAAATTTCGCCTCGATGCCGGGCGCCGTTTTTTCTCAAGTATCAGCAGAAAGCATTAGATTGGGGGCGTAAAATACCCCCCCCCCGAGAGGGTTACCAAATAATAAAAAAAAATCCTCAGATACCACTGAGCAGAAGCTACAACATTCGCAAATTTGCTCTTAACTGTGTTCATCTATCGCACCTGACAGGTTCATGCACTATTAAATGTTAAGGTTAAATTTAAATACGCAAATACATTTCTATTTTAATTGTAATACTAACATAATTTCATTCTTTCTTTTGAACCTCACTACCCGCGCTGCACATTCTGGCCATCGACTCCTACACGGGCTGTCTCGTGAGATGGCCCCATTTGATCATCCTTGTCTTACGAGACAGGCCTGAAGGCATCGTGTAGCCAGGGGAACGGCCAAGCTGGAGGATATGATTCAAACGTAGCGCACCATGTTAATCATGTAATCTTTCGCCGAAGGCTAGACATTGCAAGCGAGACACCTTGAATGACTTATTTCCGTGTCGAAGACGGCGTTGGCAATTTGTGTACCTCTGTTCGAGTTTTGCCATGCAACGCTTGGAGGAATGTATGCACCTTCCCTCCTAATCCCGCACGTCAATTTGACATTTTGTGTGAATATTTTGAGGTCAGGTCATCCACGATCATCGAGTTAGTCAAGGTCAAGTGAGGGCACCCCCAAAAGGTTCAACCAGTCGTCACGTTTTAACGGGTAAAGATATTTGAATGAAACTTTCGGCATTTACTTAAGCGCTTAAAGACGCGACAAAATGCACCAAAGGAACAGTTGTTCATTTGACGTTATTTCATGACTTATTTGCTTTACATATTTACCGATTAGAGCTAACATCGGAGATTCTAACCAAAGTAAGCACTTTTATGCAGCCACGTTTACTTAAAACAACGAATATCAGTGCGCTCTACTCATTATATTATTAATGGAAAACTCAGAATTGTGAAGAAAAAAATGGATGGAAAAACATATTGGACCCACGGTTGGTTTCGGGTTCCTTTTATGACTCCAAACAAGTTTTGGTTTAACTAATCTTCCTCAAAATGAACTCCCCAGGGCCAAAAACATGATGTCAGTCATGACATCTTAACCCCCTCCCCAAGTGACGTTACGTTTTCGAGCGAGAAACCTTTGGGGTTGATGTTTGGCCTTACTCGTCGATCGCTTTCCGATGACACCTCTTTCGTTTTAAAGCGACGCTTAAATTGGAGATTAGAGGGGGATATAATGACCCACCTAAACTGAATGTGAGGATCTTACCAGGAAGACGTCAACGAGTCGACATTGCAGTAAATGTTTTCCTTTGACCTTCCCTGAAGTGTCACTGACTGACCTAACAAGAGACAAATCGGGCGTGAAGAAATATTAGCAAACGCCTTGACTGCACTAGTGCCACGCAGATCACAGTAGTTCCTACAGTGAGCATTAACACACGAGTGGAAAATCCTCCCACCAGCCTTGTCCGGCCTGGCACGTTTGCGCGTGTCCCCGATAGAAGATCCGCCACCGCGGCAGTGCTTCAATCCCACGGCACCTTTATCCGACGGCTCTCGCCCAATTTCGGACGCACCGGCGCCCGCCAGCGCCGGCGGCACTGCAAGTTTCAGGACCGACAATGAGGGTCAGCGACCGGTGCTGCTGCTGAGCCACGCGAGGCCGCCAGCGGTGTGCGCGCCGACCGAGTAATGTGTGTCTCCGCGTATGCCCTGTGTATCGTAGTCTGGCACGCCGGTTTCTTTGCCTGTGCCCTGTGGGTCGTTTGCGTTACCACTTTTGTGCAGGGGTTTTACCATCGCGGTTTTCCATGAGGATGGCAGTTCACCATCTTTGAACAGGTTCGGACCCACCACGCTAAACGTCATCTTAAGCATCTACATGGTGATTCCATCAGCTCCGGACGCTCGTGAGCCACCCATGCGCTGCACCGCTTTTGACAGCTCTGGCATCGTCACAGGATACGGTGTGAATGCGCCGCTACAAACACGTGGGGGTCTTGGCCAGAGGGGCTCTCCGGGCGGCGCCATCGCAAGACCAGCAGCTACCGCGGCACCGACGCCGGTGAAATGCCGGTTGAGCCGTTCATGCCAATCAGGCGGTTGAAGGGTTGTGCCAGGCTCTTCTATCGTTGACTTGCTGGAGGCGATGATGAACTTGCGAATATCTATCCACGGTGTGCAGATGCCAGCAGTCTGAAAGTATTCTGCGCATGCGTGATGTTGAGCCGTTCGGAGTGCGCTCTTGTGCTCACGGTAATTCCGCTGGGCTTCTTCGCTTCGTGCTGCATCTCTGTGCTCGCGCGCCTGTTTCAGTGCTGCCCTTGCTGTATGGACATCATCATGCTGCAACCAAGGCGGCGACCGGTGCTTCACCTTTATTTGACGAGGGGGCATGTGATGATCTATTATTGGCTGCCATGCAGCCAACCATGCGTCCCACTTGTCCGAGGTGGTGGTCGCTTGATAAACGGCGGACCAGTCGGCCAACAGCAGATCTAGGCACAACAAATTCTTGGTGCCACTCTCTAAGTTGGCCCCTTCTATCCGTAAAAAAAACATAGAAATGTCCCTGGATCATCGGGAGTTTCCCTGAATCCACCACTATCACCATCGGCTTCTACTTTAGCACAATTTCCTGGTCGCACCTCTCGATCAGCACCTTCGCCACCTACAAAAACTCCCTAATAACATCTATGGATCGGCACCTGAATCAAACTGTCGAGACCGATACCTGATGATGTCAATGACTTGGTTCGTAATTGGCATCTCCATCACCCCTCCCCGCCCGATAAATTTCCGTCGTCGTCACTGAATCGCACCTCCATTCTTTGCTCCGGTACCCACGGCTAGCGTTAGTTGTAGACAGACTACATTACACTTCACTACAGTTGCAGACTACATTGCTGACACATGGACAAATGGCGTGCAAGACATGATTTTTCAGAAATAATAGCTTGCCACTGTCAATGGTATGACGGGTTCTGCAAATAAATGTATTGTTCACAGATTCATAAGCATCACTAGGTTAGGGGATGGGGACATGCATCCCGCAGATTTTGTGAAATTTAGCATTATGTAAATAGCATTGCCACGAAGGTCCCTAAATCACATCCCCTAACGAAGTCCATGATATGGGACACCAATGGGTTGATGTTCTAAATAACTCCATTACTTACCAATATGTAGTCTTCCAACATTGATCACACCCACAACACTTCAATTGTAGCTTCAGAAGGATCATGAGCATAGCAAAAGCAACAAGTTAGTGTTGTGTATCCAAGGACATATGTTATAAAATATTGGTAAAATGTGCCAATATTTGATAAAATATCTAGGCTAGAGCAAAGAACGAACTTCCACGGAAATTTCACCACAAAATTTAACACGCATAGGCTTTAATTCAACATCAGTAGGTTTTAGGCAACTCCGCATCAGGTCTTATTCCATCCAGCATCGAAAGGTTTCACGTGATCCAACATAAAGTCATCGAGTGCTAAGGATAAATAAGAACCACAGGGCGTACCACATCTGAGGTACACCCACGAATGTAAGGTACCATAATACGAGAAGAAAGACACTTGAACACCCCAGTCAATGACATATCCTGTGTTCTAAATAATCTATCTATCCCGTTGTGTTGTCATTATGTTGTGTTCACGTTTAACTGCTCTACACTTTTACTTAACTAACCAGAATTGACGACCCGCATGTGATAGCATAAGCAGAAGAGCATAATTCAAATTGACATAATCCAACCCTTTTGCAATCTTAAACATCTCAATCATATCACCCCTTAATCTCCTATACTTGAGAGAGCGTATATCTAGTGCCATGAGCCTCTAATCACATTCTAAATCTGCTAGTCCACTGCTAAGCTTAGTAGCTTTGTGCTGTACTCTTTATAGCATACCTATATCTCTTTCTAAGTAAGTGCATCATGCCTGCGCACAATATTCCAAATGTTGCACGCAGGCAAAGTACAAGTTTCCATAACTTCATTGCTTTGATATTTCACACCCCTATTCATGATTCTTATTATTCTAATTGTCCTGTTCCTAGCTGAGTTACATTGGTATCCTGCTTTAATGTCACTTAAAACCAACACGCCTCAATATTTTTATCTTCCAGCCACAAGACAATCAAAGCTTGTAACGTTCAGGCCAGACATAGTTCACCGCCCGATGTTCACGACACTGGCCAAAAGCCATCGCGTATCCTAAGACTCCGGGGCCCGCGGCTCTGAATTTAATCGTGCTTGAAGAAAGCCTTAAGTTCGGCGCATGGCGTACCCTTCAATCGATATGGTGAGACTCGACATAAACACCCCTGCCACAGTCTGAAGAAGATGCGCCCCTGTCACAGCCTGAAGAAGATGCGCCCCTGTCACAGTCTAAAGGAGATACGCCCCTGTTAGTCTGAGGGAAGCACACTGTCACAGTCTGAAGGAGATACGCCCCTGTCACAGTCTGAAGGAGATACTCCCCTGTCACAGTCTGAAGGAGATACGCCCCTGTCACAGTCTGAAGGAGATACGCCCCTGTCACAGTCTGAAGGTACGGTGAGGCTCGACATAAACACTCATGTCACAGCCTGAAGAAGATGCGCCCCTGTCACAGCCTGAAGAAGATGCGCCCCTGTCACAGTCTGAAGGAGATACGCCCCTGTCACAGTCTGAAGGAGATACGCCCCTGTCACAGTCTGAAGGAGATACTCCCCTGTCACAGCCTGAAGGAGATACGCCCCTGTCACAGTCTGCAGGAGATCCGCCTCTGCCACAGTCTGAAGGAGATACGCCCCTGTCACAGTCTGAAGGAGATACGCCCCTGTCATAGTCTGAAGGAGATACGCATCTGTCACAGTCTGAAGGAGATACGCCCCCGTACACAGTCTGCAGGAGATACGCCCCTGTCACAGTCTGAAGGAGATGCGCCCCTGGCACAGTCTGAAGGAGATACGCCTCTGCCACAGTCTGAAGGAGATACGCCCTTGTCATAGTCTGCAGGGGATACGCCTCTGCCACATTCTGAAGGAGATGCGTCCCTGTTAGATTCTGAAAAAGATACGCTCCAGTTACAGTCTGAATGATATGTGAAGCAGCGTCATGGGCTCTTGACCCACAGGTCTGACAGCCGACTTCATGGGCTCCCGACTCACATGTCTGACAGCCGGCATCATGGGCTCCTGATCCTCTGGTCTGACAGCCGACGTCATGGGCCTCTGATCCTCACGTCTGACAGCCGGCATCATGGGCTCCTGACCCACTGGTCTGACAGCCGACGTAATGAACTCCTGACCCACAGGTCTGACAGCCGGCATCATGGGCTCCTGACCCACAGGTCTGACAGCCGGCCAAGGAAAGTCGACCGCAGACCGGCAGACCCACTTGTGGCAGGTCGAGAGCCGGCGTGCGAGCTCACCGTGCCTGGCGAGTGTGCGCTGCAGGATGTTCCGCTTCGAGGGCAGCGCCAGCATCTGCAGCACCAGGAAGACTCCTACCAAGGTCAGCGCCCGACTGCGCAGCACCGTCTGGACGCACCGGCACACGTACCGACACACGTCGTTGACCCGCAGGTCGCCCACCGCCACCGCGGCGTGGTACAGCTGGACGGCGGCCATGGCCGCGACCGGCGCGTCGTCGGTGCGTGCACCGCGCGACCCACAGCAGAAGACTGCGCCGCCGCCGCCGCCGCCGCCGCCGCCGCCGCCACCGCCGCGCCCCACCTACGCACTTGGCGATTTCCGGAACAGAGCTATCAGGCGCCTCCGGCAGAGATGCACGCCGTGGTTTTTATGAAGTTTGCGCTCGGGGAGTGACTTTCTTTTCCAAAACCTCCATGCACGATCTTTGATATGTCAGTAAACCAAGGCCCAATTTCTTTAAACTGGATGTATTTGTAAATAACATGCTGTGGCGGAATTCTCTACACCTGGTGTTTTCGAAATGTTGGGTCTTGTTATCTATATGTTATCTAAATGTTGGGTCTTGTTATCTATATCTTGTTATCTATATATCTATATAGTTTTAAGGTACAATTTTCGGATGTGGCCAATGATTCACCTAAAATCTTTTAACCGGTAAGCTACACTTCAGTGTGTCGTCAATGAAAAAATGAGTACTATTTTACGTCTAAAGCAATATAAAGCTATAGAAACTATAGAAAGCTTCGTCTGAAATTCATGATATTTCGACCGAAAATGCCTCGCCGAGCATTGTCGTCTTGCACTGGCTGGAAATAGCATATCACGATTGCTCCAAGAGAAATGGAGTGTCCGTACATGATGTACATGACGAACAAGTATTCATCTTCCCCAGAGGAGCAAATATCCACCAACTCACCATCCAGGGTTCTGGCAGAGTTAGGCGTAAAATAGTTCAGAAGGCAAAACGGTAAGCTGTGGAGAATAAGTTCACGTTCCATACATCCCTCGCTACATTTGCACATGGCCATCAGACGATTGACGGCGTCAAAAATCAACTACAGACAATCTCATTAGATTAGTGCATGACATCAAAAGTGGTCTACGCATCAAACGCACAACAATAGCGGCCTACTTAGACATCACTGCTGCATTCGACCGAGTACACATATCTGCACTGACAAACAAACTCCACAAAATATGCCTAAACGGACACATGGCACACTTCATTCTTAACTTCCTCAGAGACAGGACCCTTAAGGTACGATACGGCATTGTCATATGAAACACCACAACTCAGGAGCAGGGCCTGGCGCAGGGGAGCGTGCTCTCACAGAGCCTGTTTATCATCATGATCAACGACATACTTGCTGGCCACACGGACACTTCACTTCAGTACTCACTTTTCGCGGACGACATAGCCATTTGGACAACATAACAATGCTTCCTTAAAGGTGAGAAAAAAAACATTCAAGCTGGATTAGAACACACTGCAAAGTGGTGCAAAACTTGGGGCTTCACCCTGTCCGCAGAAAAATCGGCCACCGTCACATATAGTCGTCTCCGCCACACACCAAAAACTTTACTTAAACTCGGTGAAAAAGCCATCGAACAGGTGAAAAGCTTCAAGTTCTCAGGAGTGCATTTAGACGAAAAACTCAGTTGTTTCAACACACACACCACCTCCATCTCGAAGCGATGCGCGAAGCGCGGCAATATACTCCATGCACTTGCAAGCACCGGCGACCGGACCACGCCAGGTGAGCTCTGCGACCGGCTCACGCCAGACTGTATCAAGAGGTTACGTGAAGATGTAAAGCCGGGATCGCCACCAAAAGAGTCGCCGGTGTGTCACCAGCGACACCATAGAGCCGTCATGAGACCGGGCGTTGCGTTAGTTCTGATCCTGCAGCTTTGCCGGCCTCCCGCTGGCGCCGACGCAAGCACGACGACAGCGTCGACGCTATCGGCGCTATATAAGTATATCGACCATGTCACGTTGATTTGTGAAAGTTTTATGAAATTCGGTTCAATAGTTTAGGAGCATAGGCACCGCAACAATTTAAAATAAAGATGTACTTATTTTGCGACGTTAGGTGAAGGTTAAAGTCACGATATTGTACAATACCAAGGAAATCGATTATGCTGCATCGATTGGTGAAGGTTTCTTGAAATTCAGTCGAGCCGTTTAGGAGCATGGGCACCGGAACATTTTCAAAATGGTTTTTAAAATGGCCGCTCCAAATTTAAGAGGTAATTTAATAGCTTTACATAACGGTGAGAGTCACCATATTCAAAAGTCCAAAGTAAATCGACCCCAATGCATCGATTGATAAAGGTTTGATGAAATTCGGTTCGGTAGTTTCGGAGCAAGGGTACAGCAACAACCCAAGGCAACGGAGTAGACCCACCCCTTTCACTGCATCTATCGGAAGGTCCTGCAATCTATCGATACAGATAACAGCTTTTGTTACTGCATTGAGCATACTCTCAATAAAGGCGACAATTTTTCCACCTTGTCGAGACCATGCCAACTATTGTTGAACTTCTTGATTTTTGGATATTGGACGTTGCGTCTTTGGACTTTGTGTCTTTGGACTTTTGTGATCATTGGATGTTCGGGTTTTGGACTTTATTTACTTTGGACCTTTGGTTTCTGGACGTTAGGATTCTTGGACTTTATTATTCTTGGACCTTTTGTAATTGGACTTTTTCTTTGGATGCTAATTTTGTTTTGGATGTTTCGATACGGACCCTTGAAAACGGCGTCCATTGACCTCTATGTATAACTAGACAGACAACCCGACTTTCAAAACGGTCCTGACGGCGGCACCGCATATGGACAAAACGGCGGAGCTGGTAGGCGCTGCGCAGTGTGTTGTGGATGTAAAACGGTGATGCTGGGGCGTTCTAGGTGGTGAAAATGACCATTTTCAAATGATGCAGTCATATATGAAGCAAAAACTATTGTTTGATATATATATATATATATATATATATATATATATATATATATATATATATATATATATATATATATATATATATATATATATATATATATATATATATATATATATGGATGAGAGAATATCCAATTTTAAAGGGATTTAAAAAAATAATTGTTTGGAAGCCAGTATGATAGCATAGTAAATTCTGACACATCGAGGGTTCCATGCTGCTCAAGCTCTGCTTACAGCAAGAGTTGACAAAATCTGATCCGCCAGTGTGTACACGTGCACGAACGTTGACGTGGTACAAGACGTTGAACGTGAATGTGAACGTTTTGGTAAACAATAACACAAATCCGGTAACATAGAAACGGTGGAGGTAGGCTGGGGCCCCTATCCAGGAAATTATGTTGTCAAGTATCATTTTAAGTTTAATTTTATTTAAATTTTTATTATTATTTTTAAAATGGGCCCCGTTGCCAAATAGTGGTCGAAATCCGGTGCTTTTAACCAAAAATAGTGGGAGAATGGACACCCTCCAAATCAGTTCGACCCCTCCCCTGATGGAATTCCTAGGTACGCCACTGGGGAGGGGAAGGGGAGGGGGGCTGACGCCGAAAACCGAAAGTTCGTCCCCCCCCAAACCGGTGAGCTAGATCCGCCAGTGTATACATATACCAAGCAAAAACCACCTCATCTATTCCCCATTAAGCCTGCACTCCGACCTGCCGTGTCCCTGCCGTTCATCCCCCTGCAGAGACAGATACAGAGGGCACGGGACATGTGTCCGCTCATGGCAAGGTGGCGCCCATCTTACCAGGAAAAGTGGTCCTACAGTGAAGCTCGAGTGCAACCCTTTCTAACTTGTCAGCTAAAGGCGCTCATCCAGATGAAAATGTTCTCCTTAGAATCATTGGGTGCACCCCCTCGAATTTTCAACCGAAGTCTCCCTTCCAAGACCCTCGAGTGCGCCCCTCTCGAAATTTTCAGCTGAATGCACCCCTGGGGGCTCATCCAGTGGCTCCAGACATGCCCCTTCCATGACAAATTCTAGATCTGCGCCTGCCCTCTTGGCTATACGCCCTTGGAAGAGGTCTGCAGGGTTGATGGAAAGAGCTACAATTAAAGAGGAAGTCCTGAGCGCACGGATGTTGATTTCTGATAATTATTCGGTCGGAGGGGGGGAATACATGAAGGCAATGGGCAGGTCCAAATTGATTGGAGGATCACACTACATAGGGTCCCATGTTAAAGCTTCAAATTATTGGCGGGCGGGGGCAAAGCCAACATTGATGGGGCACTTGCCCATCGAAAGTATATAAAGCAACACCCCCGCCTGAGCGTCAACCCGTGCCCTGCAGGATGGTCGTGTGGATTCAGGGATGGTCGACGGATTCATGGACATGTCCCCATGAAATTTGTAACCCGCGCCCCTCCAGGATGGCTCGAGTTTTTTTCGAGCTCGCACCCTTCATATTTTTTCAGCTAGAAGCACCCCTCCAGTGTGCTCAAGTGCACGCCCCTCCCCCATTAAACGGATTTTCAGCCGAAGGCGCCCCTTCAGGTATTTTCGCAGGGTGCGCCTCCTAAGAAATGGCGCACCAGACAAATACCTGACGTCTCTCACAGCTGCCGCAGGCCGCCCAGTGGACGGGCCCCAACCCCGGTGCCGACGGTCCGCCTGCGCCCGACCACGAGCAGACCGTCACACCCGCGACGCCTGCTGCCGCGCGACGGTGCGCGTCACCCGCAGACGTGACGCCCAGAACGGCACTGACACACCGAGATGCGCCCGCCACGCCGCCCACAGCCGCCGACGTTCCGTCACCTCGACTGCGTCCGCACCGGGAGCCTCCGCCCGTGTCCACGCCCACGAGGCCTCGGCGACAACGGAGACCACCGGCTTACTTGAAGGACTATGTGACGGAGTAATCTACCGATCGACGTCCGTTCGACGTACGGGGATGGTCCGCGGTGGCGACCTGTTTGATCAATCATAAGCGGCGCGATCGGCGTTGAGTGACGTGACGTGGTCACTGGTGGTCCATGCGTCAGGCGTAGAGGTGCCCAGTTCGTATTAGAGTTTTCAAGTAGAAAACTGGGGAGGATGTTGGGACTGACCTGATCTACACGTGCATTAACCTAGTCCTGCGTTATACTGACTGTATGCTTTCGGTGTGATTCCAGGTTAAATCCAGGAGCATTCAGTTTGTGTGCTTCTATCGTTTGATCAGAAAGCACAATTACAATATTTTACCAGGTGTTTCAACATTTATATTTGTTCATCACGAACGTAGCATCATTTTCACTACTTTTTATTAAAATCTATCAACAACTTTGTATTTTACAATATTTCATTCCAGGGCCAAAATGCGTGCGAGCGGGTGGCGCGCCCAATCTTTTGCCCATATATCGCCGCTCGGCCGGGACCCGCTGGAATAGGGCACGGAGCGTGCGGCGGGCGGCGAGTCCGGCTGTCTAGTTATTATAGAGGTCAATGACGGCGTCTTGTGTGCATTCATGGCGCACAACAGTTCAAGCTCAATGGGTCGGGACTACTATAATGCCATACTACCGATTAGCAACGGGAATAAGGTGGGTTTCGCACAGTCACAGAACATGGGACCCATGACTGAGCCCACAGTTTTTATAGCGATATTTTATAGATGCTTTATGCGTCCCACATAGTGTCACGCAGGCATCACCACAATAATCACGTAGCATATCGAGTTCATCCCATGACATGATTGACAGCGAGTGGTGTTACGGGCTGGGCACCGACGGGCCCAGACTATGCGCCGGCTGAGCAGACGAGATCGGTATCATCGCAAAATGCGAGGCTGATATGAATCGCGTGATGGACTGGGCCCGTGTTGAGCCACGGCCTGGCTGCTCACTAAGCTAACGCTACAGATTTTGTAGGCAGGGGCCGTACTCGGCACCTGTCGGTTTGCCCAGTCGCGCAATGTGCCCAGTCGGGGCCGGGTCAAAATGCTGTCTGCGCCGAGACGGGTTAAAAAGCCTGCAGGCTCCCGCAAACGTTTACAAAGTCTTACGAACATCTGCTGGTCATTACGAACGTCTACGGGCTCTTACGAACATCTGCAGGCCTCTACTAACGTCTACGGGCGCTTACAGACGTCTGAAGGCCTTTACGGCACAATGAACGTCCACTGGCCTATAAGAACTTCTATGGGCCCTTAAGAACGTATACGGATAGGTACAAACGCCTACGGATCCTTACGAGCGTGCACGGATGCTCACAGACTCCTAAGGGTCCTTACGAATGCTTGCGGGCCTTTGCAAACGCCCGAGACCCCTTATTACACGTCTATGCTAACGTTTACAGGCCCTTGCACCCCCGTCCCGCTCAACGGATCTGTGAACCAAATGTACCCATCTCAGAGGAACAAGCTCCCCCTTGAGAGGAAAGACACCATCCTGAAAAGAAAATACCACCTGTAGTATTCCTGATTTCCTTCTCCTCTCCCTCTCAGGTAGTATTTTCAGGTGAGCTCTCGCAGTTGCGAGAAATGCGAGGAAGTCCAGCTCCGAGGAATTGGCGCTCCTCCAAACGAGTGCATCCCGCACCACCGAAAAGAAGGATTCTGGTTCCGCCACTGCGATTAAGTTCACCTTGTTTTTTTTTTGTTCATGGTCAACAACAAAAAGAAAAGAAAAGCAGTAGCTCGGCACGACACAGTGTGGGCGTCTGGATACCGAGGATGAGGGATTTTCTGACGTCACCTTATGGTGAACATAGAAAACGGCCTATGGATCTTTCTGTGTCCCGAGCGCAAGACCTTACGGAGGCCTGTGCCTGTGCGTTTCATTTCCCCCATGCGAAAGGAATTGACAAATTGTGTTGTTACGGGTGTACGATTGCCTTCAGTGGTTGTGTGAATAAGATGCGATAGTCGGATGACCTTTGAACTTAAGCAACACTTTTTAATATAATTGGATATTATTGTGTGGTTCAAGGAAGATTGAAGCTGGGACAAGCAGGCTTGGCCAAGTCAGCACCCCTACAAACTACTGTTGCCTTGGGAGTCATGTCTTCCGACCCCAATGTGAAGACAAGAGTACAAAACTTCAAGAATAAGGGAAAAGATCAGGATGTGAGTAAGCACATTAATTAATAAGTGTTTTGTGGAATTACATACTTACTGGTGTTTTTGTACTTTTGGGTGTACATGAGACAAGTTCTACACATATTTTGCTGCCATGTTAGTAAACAATGTATTATTGTGCTTTAAGGTATTCACAATGCAAGGTTTACACACATTTTGCCTACATATAGCAAACAAAGGTATGGTTTTGTTGTTTTTTTAATACTGTGGTTATGCACAGTTTGGTATACTCAGATCAAGTTAAGTGGATTTTTCGGATTTTCTTGGTAAATTATTGATAAGAGGTGTTTGGAATTTTGGAATGTTCTTTTGGAATATGATGTTTATGAACATGATTAGGAAGATGTGACTCTTTTTCTGGACTCTACATGACTCAATGGTCGACGTGTCATAAAACCAATAACCAACCAACCAACCAATCATCTCAACTTGCACGACCTCGTCAATCGGGCTCAAGTAGGATTTTAGTTTGCACAGGGAGAACGGCAGTACTTCTGGGCATGGTAATTGTGGCGGATCCAGCCAGTAAAGTAACATCTTCCCTTAGGCCGAATGATGTAGGTCAAAGGCCTAAAAAAGATGTTTTGTGGTCTACATCTGTTACTTTGATTATTGTTCATGGTTGTAGTAGTAATTTCATATTTCCTTTGTGAAGGATGATCCTGGTATTCAGTTGATGCATGAAGATGAGATTCATATGAGGACGTTGTTTACGTGCAAATATATGGCACAAATGCGCAGTGATTAAGTTAAACTGAAAAATTGCAATTGGACACTGCTCCTGAGCTAGTGAAGCATTTGCTGCACTGGCGGAGGTTGGTGGAGGAAAAATATCCACCAGATTTGTGACAGGAATGACCAGTGGAGGTTTGTGGAGGTTAGTGGAGCCATGGGAACAGCCCAGTACAGTGTGATGTCATGGGTATGGCATGGAGGCTTCGATTCACTAACGCTGCAAACTTCGCATACCTTAATGAGATGGTCGGAGTAGCTTAGGAAAGATTCTGGTGTTCCAGTTAGGTTAGGTTATGTTAGATTATATTATGCTATAGTATGTTTTATATATTATGCTATGTTATCTTAGTCTATGTTAGGTTAGGCTATTTTATTTTGTCTCATTTATCTATTCATATATAATTTTATTTAATTCTGGATTGATTGAGCAGTAAAGACAAACAAGACAAACTACACTCAGCCACGATTATCAATGTAAGCTTTGGGCGCTACATGACCGATGTAGTCGATGCGCCCTAAAGCCCTAATAACTATCAATGTAAGCTTAGCTTCACTGTGCACTGGTTGCACTCCAGCATCTCACATAATTATTAAGAGTTCTTTCGAGGACAACCATGCTAGTTTATAATTTTATGACCACACTTTGTCATTCCAAGCTAGGTTATTTGCTCAAATTGTTCTAAGGTCTGCCAGTATTTGTTTTTTTTTAGGAATCCATGGCTGTGAGATTTATAATTTCCTTCTTGAAGCATGAAAGCTTTATAAGCTGCTGTCTGAGCACCATGCTGTTCAGCCCGACACCATAGGGGTACAAACAGATGAGCCACAGCCTGGATAATCCAATTAAGGTATGTAGATGTTTGCAGGGTTAACTCATAAAATACCATTCATATTGTAGCACATTCCCTCTATATCATGCCTATGATGTCATCAATTGTATCAACTGCTGTTGACTTAAAAGTAATAATTTGCAGAGAAAAGGAGTGGTTGCATCATCCTTTTCATGTTAAAATACACCATATCCAACAACAACAAAAATCCAAAGAATCAAATGTCACTTTGATTTGCACTTTACCTTTTTTAATGGGATGCTTTTTAACATGATTAAGATGATGTAACCAATCATTTTGTCAGCAAATGATTACTTGTAAGTGAATGGTGGTCAAATTGATAATGTCAGGCATGGCATTGAGGTAGTGTGTTATGGTGTTAATGGTATTTTATGAGTTAATGTTGCAAACATTTGCCTACCTTAATATGGTGGTCTGGGCTGTGGCTTATAAAGCTTTGATGCTTCAAGAATGAAATTATGAATCTCATGACTATGGAATTCCTTCCGAAACAAATACTGGCAGACCTTATAATAATTTGGGCAAATAACCTCGCTGGGAATGATGCTGTGTTGTCAGAACAATTCTAAACTATTGTGATTGTCCTCAAAGGAAAGCTTAATAATGTTGTGCATACTGGAGTGTAACCTGTACACAGCAAGGCCATCCTTACAGTGATATGCATGGCTGCATATTGCTTGTCTGCTGACTTTTCTGCTTCAAGTTCCATTGTCAATAATTCAAGAATTGCATATGAATAGATAAATCATTGGAAAAAAATTGCATGACTTAACCTAGACTAAGATACATAATAAATGTAGCATGATAAATGTAATATTATAACATAATATAATCTAACCTGACCTAACCAGAACAACCTGAATTCCCAAGCAATCTTTTCTGCCATGATGCCCACAAATCTTGGTGAACATTGCTAGCTCTTCCATTAATGCTAACAGCATCACAAGAAACTTCCAGCCTTGATCGAAGGTTCCAGACAAGATGCCTTTATTAGAGTTCCAGACATGTGTGGTTGCAAATGTTCCATGTCTGGGATGAATGTTGGTTGGTTGGTTATTTGGGCTTAGGGGCACATCGACTGCTGCGGTCATATAGCGCACATTGGGAGGAGTTAGCCAGAAACATAAGGTTTTTGATTTGAAGGAGTATTGAATCAAGTGCATGAAGTATTTAATTTCTTCTTTATCATGTCTGTGACACCAGATGTGGATAATTATACTCAATTGGCTATATTTGTAGAGAGAAGATTATGATCATATATTTCTTTGCCAACTGAAAAGTAATCATTTGTGGAGAAAATGAGTGGTCACATGGTCTTAACCATGCTAAAAATATTCAATTTGAAAAAATGTATTCCAAAGAATCAAAAGTTACCATGATCTGCAATAATACCCACATTTCTAGGCTTTGGAATCTGGTGTTCAGGAATCTGCTAGACACAGTTGGTCCCTTTCTGCCAGAGGTGTAGCTTTGTATGCTTTTGGGAGGGCACTTTCCACCCACCCCCCGCCAATGTTGGCTATGGCCCCCAATAATTTCCACTTTTATCATGAGACCCTGTGTGGTATGTCCCCCTATTGATTTCCCATTGATTTCAGGTATTGTTCCCTCCAAATAATTTTCAGAAACATACACCTATGCTTACTGCAGCAATGATGAGGAAAAGCACAATGTAGCAGGGGTGGATTCAGGAATTTTTTTTAATGCCACTTATGAATATGATTTGATAGATATGACCACTCGTTTTTGCCTCTCATGCTTTCTTTTCAATTTGAGCACTGACAACATAGTTGTGATGTGATGACTTCATAGGCATGGCACTTAGGCATCAAATGGCTATTGCCACAAGCAATTCATGTACCTTAATTTGGCTGACTTGCTTTCGTAGAATTCCTGCTTCTGCTTCATAATTTAAAGAAGTACAACAAGAAAATATAATTAAACATGGAAACCTAACCTAACCTAATCAAATGTAATCTAATCTAAAATAATATATCTTAATATATTATAAGCAAATCAATTCTAAATTGGAAAGGTGATGTGCAAATTATGATGTTATCCATATATCATGTCCGAACCAGGCTGTCTATCCTGGCCACATCCATCTTCTTCCAGCATTCACTTTAAATAAGTGTATGCAATATATATGGCACAAAGGTGAATACTGAGTATTTTTAACATGAATAAGTGTTAAATCAATTGTATGGCATGTTGAATTTCCACTTAATCACATCTGAGAAACGCCAGTTCAAGGATAAATGAATTATGCCACAGAAAATAGCAGTGCTGCATGCATAACATAGCATTGGAATGTTCACTATCATAAACCAAAAAGGAAGCAGGAGTGGCACAAATGAGTTGTTGCATCTTCTAAATCACCTTCATAGACATGGTATTCTGGAGAAAAATCCAAGAATTCTCAAGACACCTCAAAACACAGATTTACCAAATTATCACAGGGAACTTGTCTATAGAAGGGAGCCTTTTCTTTGGACGGGTGCCACTGTGAAAGTGCCTGGAGGAGCACCTTCTCCTTCCATGGTGTGCTTCTGTCTGAAAAAGATTGAGGTGTGCACTGAATCACACTAATGGGGTGACTTTCTTCCAAGAGGCACATTGTCCTCCCAGAGGTGCATAGCTGGCAAACAATCTGAGGGGTAGGGGTATGTGCACCAGGCCTTCCCGAGGCCAGCAACGTATGGCAAATGACTCAACAGGCCACACCAACTCTGGAAAAAAATGGCACCAGGAGGGCAAAAATCTACACCACAGATCAAATATATGCATGAAATGCAAACAAAGAATGATGAAGCATGAAAATCAAGAGTATTAAAGGAAGTATATTTTCTATATCAACACATCTTTCACATCAAATCAATACAAAACAATTTCACATATGACATGATTATAGCACAAGCAACCTCCCATCTATCCCACCCACTATTTCAAACAGCATGGGACACTGAACTGAATTGGGCAGCAGGGGACTTTCTGAGTGGTAAACAAATTTGGCAGCTATCAACTGAGACAAATATGCTGCACTCTGGCTGCTGGCTGCCCTGCGGGCACTGCTGGCTGCCCACCGCACACCAATCATAGCACCACAACCACATCTGGCTGCCCACCCCACACCAATCATAGTACCACAACCACACCTCTGGCTGCCCACCCCACACCAATCATAGCACCACAAGCACACTGCTGGCTGCCCACCCCACACCAATCATAGCACAGCAACCACACCTCTGGCTGCCCACCCCACACCAATCATAGCACCACAACCACACTGCTGGCTGCCCACCCCACACCAATCATAGCACAGCAACCACACTGCTGTCTGCCCACCCCACACCAATCATAGCACCACAACCACACCACCGGCTGCCCACCCCACACCAATTGTAGCACAGCAACCACACTGCTGGCTGCCTACCCCACACCAATCATAGCACCACAACCACACTGCTGGCTGCCCATCCCACACCA